>JAEOAD010002001.1:0-70418 GCA_036365145.1 Orientallactaga sibirica | reverse complement strand
GGCAAATCAACTAACGTGGACATCTTTTCAGACCACATTAACAAGGAAAGTTTGAACTTGCTAAACTCAACCATCTTCGTTGAAAGTAAACTGATTCCTAGAACTCAATTAGCTCATTTCACAAAGTGCAAAGTTTGACAATTTAGGTTTCTTTTCTAAAGAAACTACTTTAGAAATGAGGCGAATCTCCTAACTTGGACATCTTTTTAGATTACATTAACAAGGAAAGTTTGAACTTGCTGCACTCAACCTTCTTTGTAGGAAAGCAACTGATTCCTAGAACCGAATGAGCTTATTTCACACAGTACAATGTTCGGCAATGAAGATGTTTGTTTTCTCAACAAAGTACTTTACAAATGAGTCGAATCTACTAACTTGGCCATGTTTTTAGATTACATTAACAAGGAATGTTTGAACTTGCTGCACTCAACATTCTTTGTAGGAAAGCAACTGATTCCTAGAACCGAATGAGCTTATTTCACACAGTACAATGTTCGGCAATGAAGATGTTTGTTTTCTCAACAAACTACTTTACAAATGAGTTGAATCTACTAACTTGGCCATCTTTTTCGATTACATTAACAAGGAAAGTTTGAACTTGCTGCACTCAACCTTCATTGTAGGAAAGCAACTGATTCCTAGAAGCCTATTAACTTATTTCACACAGTAAAGTGTTCGGTACTGAAGATGTTTCTTTTCTAAAGAAACTACTTTAGAAATGAGGCGAATCCACTAACTTGTACATCTTGTTAGATTACACAAACTAGGAAAGTTTGAACTTGCTGCACTCAACCTTCTTCGTAGGAAAGCAAGTGATTCCTAGAATCGAACGAGCTCCTTTCACATAGTACAGTGTTCGGAAATGAGGATGTTTGTTTTCTAAACAAACTACTTTAGAAATGAGGCCAATCTACTACGTTGTGCATCTTTTCAGATTACATTAACAAGGAAAGTTTGAACTTGCTGCACTCAACCTTCTTTGTAGGACAGCAACTGATTCCTAGAACCGAATGAGCTTATTTCACATAGTACAGTGTTCTGTAATGAAGATGTTTGTTTTCTAAACAAACTACTTTAGAAATGAGGCCAATCTACTAAGTTGTGCATCTTTTCAGATTACATTAACAAGGAAAGTTTGAACTTGCTGCACTCAACCTTCTTTGTAGGAAAGCAACTGATTCCTAGAACCGAATGACCTTATTTCACACAGTACAATGTTCGGCAATGAAGATGTTTGTTTTCTCAACAAACTACTTTTTTAACCGAATTTGAACTACTAACCTGACATCTTTTTCAGATAACATTAACAAGATGTTTCTTTTAAAGTTTGAACTTGCTTGTACATCTTGTTAACCTTCTTTGTAAAAGCAACTGATTCATTTCACATTACAATGTTCGGCAATGAAGATGTTTGTTTTCTCAACAAACTACTTTACAAATGAGGCGAATCTACTAACTTGGACATCTTTTTAGATTACATTAACAAGGAAAGTTTGAACTTGCTGCACTCAACCTTCTTTGTAGGAAAGCAACTGATTCCTAGAACCGAATGAGCTTATTTCACACAGTACAATGTTCGGCAATGAAGATGTTTGTTTTCTCAACAAAGTACTTTACAAATGAGGTGAATCTTCTAACTTGGCCATCTTTTGAGATTACATTCACAAGGAAAGTTTGAACTTGCTGCACTCAACCTTCTTCGTAGAAATTAAACGGATTCCTAGAAGCGAATTAACTTATTTCACACAGTACAGTGTTCGGTACTGAAGATGTTTCTTTTCTAAAGAAACTACTTTAGAAATGAGGCGAATCCACTAACTTGTACATCTTGTTAGATTACACAAACTAGGAAAGTTTGAACTTGCTGCACTCAACCTTCTTCGTAGGAAAGCAAGTGATTCCTAGAATCGAACTAGCTCATTTCACATACTACAGTGTTCTGTAATGAAGATGTTTGTTTTCTCAACAAACTACTTTAGAAATGAGTTCAATCTACTAAGTTGTGCATCTTTTCAGATTACATTAACAAGGAAAGTTTGAACTTGCTGCACTCAACCTTCTTTGTAGGAAAGCAACTGATTCCTAGAACCGAATGAGCTTATTTCACACAGTACAATGTTCGGCAATGAAGATGTTTGTTTTCTCAACAAAGTACTTTACAAATGAGGCGAATCTTCTAACTTGGCCCTCTATATAGATTACATTAACAAGGAAAGTTTGAACTTGCTGCACTCAACCTTCTTCGTAGAAATTGAACTGTTTCCCAGAAGCGAATTAACTTATTTCACACAGTACAGTGCTCTGTACTGAAGATGTTTCTTTTCTAAAGAAACTATTTTAGAAATGAGGCCAATCTACTACATTGTGCATCTTTTCAGATTACATTAACAAGGAAAGTTTGAACTTGCTGCACTCAACCTTCTTTGTAGGAAAGCAACTGATTCCTAAAACCGAAAGAGCTTATTTCACACAGTACAATGTTGGGCAATGAAGATGTTTGTTTTCTCAACAAAGTACTTTACAAATGAGGCGAATCTTCTAACTTGGCCATCTTTTGAGATTACATTAACAAGGAAAGTTTGAACTTGCTGCACTCAACCTTCTTCGTAGAAATTAAACTGATTCCTAGAAGCTAATTAACTTATTTCACACAGTACAGTGTTCGGTACTGAAGATGTTTCTTTTCTAAAGAAACTACTTTATAAATGAGGCGAATCCAATAACTTGTACATCTTGTTAGATTACACAAAGTAGGAAAGTTTGAACTTGCTGCACTCAACCTTCTTCGTAGGAAAGCAAGTGATTCCCAGAATCGAACTAGCTCATTTCACATAGTACAGTGTTCGGTAATGAAGATGTTTGTTTTCTAAACAAACTACTTTAGAAATGAGGCCAATCTACTACGTTGTGCATCTTTTCAGATTACATTAACAAGGAAAGTTTGAACTTGCTGCACTCAACCTTCTTTGTAATAAAGCAACTGATTCCTAGAACCGAATGAGCTTATTTCACAAAGTATAAAGTTCGGCAATGAAGATGTTTGTTTTCTCAACAAACTACTTTACAAATGAGGCAAATCTACTAACTCGGCCATCTTTTTAGATTACATTAACAAGGAAAATTTGAACTTGCTGCACTCAACCTTCTTTGTAGGAAAGCAAGTGATTCCTAGAACCGAATGAGCTTATTTCACACAGTACAATGTTCGGCAATGAAGATGTTTGTTTTCTCAACAAAGTACTTTACAAATGAGGCGAATGTTCTAACTTGGCCATCTTTTGAGATTACATTAACAAGGAAAGTTTGAACTTGCTGCACTCAACCTCCTTAGTAGAAATTAAACTGATTCCTAGAAGCGAATTAACTTATTTCACACAGTACAGTGTTCGGTACTGAAGATGTATCTTTTCTAAAGAAACTACTTTAGAAATGAGGCGAATCCATTAACTTGTACATCTTGTTCGATTACACAAAGTAGGAAAGTTTGAACTTGCTACACTCAACCTTCTTCGTAGGAAAGCAAGTGATTCCTAGAATCGAACTAGCTCATTTCACATAGCACAATGTTTGGTAATGAAGATGTTTGTTTTCTAAACAAACTACTTTAGAAATGAGGCCAATCTACGAAGTTGTGCATCTTTTCAGATTACATTAACAAGGAAAGTTTGAAGGTGCTGCACTCAACCTTCTTTGTAGGAAAGCAACTGATTCCTAGAACTGAATGAGCTTATTTCACACAGTACAATGTTCAGCAATGAAGATGTTTGTTTTCTCAACAAAGTACTTTACAAATGAGGCGAATCTTCTAACTTGGCCATCTATATAGATTACAATAACAAGGAAAGTTTGAACTTGCTGCACTCAACCTTCTTCGTAGAAATTAAACTGATTCCTAGAAGCGAATTAACTTATTTCACACAGTACAGTGCTCTGTACTGAAGATGTTTCTTTTCTAAAGAACCTGCTTTAGAAATGAGGCCAATTGTCGGGGCTTTTTTCCCTCACCACCGGCAGGTAGAGCAAAAGAGAGAGAGAGCCGGGCCAGCCGTTTCTCTCTTGAGGCTGAGCGAGAAGACAGGTGTCGGCGACTCAAACCTCCCCAAATCACCGGGGAAAAGAAAACCACATTGAGTCGTGGAGAAACGTCTAAAGCGAAACTCGTCGTTTATTGTCAGGGGGGAGATATTTATGTGTTTTGAGGAAGGGGGCGGGAAGAGGGGATGAGAGAAAGGTATAAGGGCCAATATACTTTGAGGAAGGGGGTGGGAAGAGGGGATGAGAGAAAGGTATAAGGGCCAACAGTATTTCATCACGTCAGCAGCAGCTGGGTGGAGGCAGTTTCAGTTTAGGTGCTGAGTCAAGAGCAGGTACTCAGGCTCGACTAGGCCTTACCGGGAATAGGCCAAGATTGGCTGGGCTAACCACTCGGCTTCACACCGGGCAGAGCCCAACATCTCCCCCTTTTGTTTTTGTAAGAACGGTGGATGGCATAGTCCCTGTCCTAGGTTGTTCCCCTCTGGGAACCTTACCCGTCTCTGGGCACTATGCCTCTAGCCCGTTGACCACTCCACGCCCTGTCTTAGGTTGCCTCAGCCTGTCTGAGAGCTTACCCGTCGTTGGTTCGATGGAGGGCGGGGGAGGGATGTTAGGTGGATAGCCAGTAAGTGGAAAAGCCATTGTCTTTGAGTCGCAAACCTATGGTGCCTTGGCCTGATGAAGTTCAATTGCCTCAAGCTGTTGGTGAATGAATTGTGTAATCTTATTAATTACACAGGGCCCGAGAGTGAGGATAAGAAGAAGGAGGGGTTCAGGGGGAGGGAGAAGGTAGGGTAAAGAGCAAGAAGAAGGAGGGGTCCAAGGGGAGGGAGAAGGTGGAATAAAAAGCCATGTAAGCTCGTCTACAGCAGGTTGTCTTAGGAGTCCCGACTCCTCTTCTGTAAATCTTTCTGGAGCTTTTCTGGCTTCATTCAGGTCTAGTAGCATCCATACCTTCAGTTGTTCCTGGGGAAGAAACAGAGGCATAGTTCTCAGGGGTGTGACACTCCCTGGAAAATTGATTATTATCATCCCCTTGTTGGGGTAAATATTTTAAGTCTTTTGCCGGTACCCAAATAGGTCTTTTTTCCTCTTGAGGAAAGACACATCCAAATCCTCTCCCTGCTGTGAGGAGGGGGTCTGGTCCCCTCCAGGCCCCAGTTAATGGGTCCCTCCATTTGACCCAGATGGAGCTGTAGGTGACAGCTGAGGTCCAATGTTTTTGAAAAGGGGACAAGTGTCTATCTTCTTTAGAAAAATTTAAAATATTTAGGGTTAATAATGCCTTTTTTAGTTGGTCATGTGGGGGTAGAGATTCCCCCTTTTGTTTTTGTAATTGAGATTTGAGAGTTTGATGATATCTTTCCACGATGGCTTGGCCCCGCGGGTTATATGGGATGCCTGTGGAAAGTGAGATTTTCCAGGTTTGGAGGAAATCTATAAAAGTTTTGCTTACGAAGCAGGGACCATTATCGGTTTTGATTTGATCTGGCAATCCAAGGGTGGCAAAGCATTGAAGCATATGGCTAATAGCATGTTTAGTTTTTTTCCCAGCATGTGTTGATCCTGTGACCTCATGGGAGATAGACTTTATGGGTATAGACTTTTTTCCCCTCCTTAGGGGAGGGTAAACAACTAGGGAAGCTCCCAAGTGCCCCCCATCAGTGAATACAGTAAGAAAATCAGGGTTGGGTTTAGATAAAAAAAGTCTGGGGGGTCTCCATTCTAACCTAGAGAAGGAGCTCATCTATTTATAAGGACCATAGTGACAATCAATTATACCCAGAAACCCCTCAAGGGCAATAGCAACCCTGTTGTTATTTCTCTGAAGCCAAGTGAAGTCTGTTACCTTAAAGGGGGTGACAATGACATGAGGCTCCGTGTCAAACAATCGGACAGAGGTGTCCCTGTCCTTTATAATGCAGTCTGCAATCTGGTTAGTTATAGAGTAAACTCTGGGGACTCCACCAAGGGAGAGGTGAATCCATTGGATGGGTTCTCCTTCCTGGGCTAACAGCGCAGTGCATGTTTCCCCAGAGAAAATACAGAGGGAGATAGGTAAGTTAGGATCAAACCTCTTTAGGACAGCAGCATCAATAGCCCGTTGTACCTTATGTAGAATTTGTTCATGACGAGGGGGCAAGGTTATCTGAGAGGAAAGAGTAAGACTCTTTAAGAGGTTAAATAAAGGGGACAGTTCTTTAGTAGTTATGGGTATCTGGGGCCTTATCCAATTAATTTCTCCCAGCACCTTTTGGAGTTGAGGCAAAGTATAGAATTTTTGAATATGGAGTTGGGGTTTGACAGGAGAAACAGTATCAAGGAATAACTTGGAGCCCAAAATCTTGAAGGGAGAGGCAGTTTGAATCTTTTTTGGAGACATCTGTAAAATGGCAAGGCATTTAGTAGTGAGGTCTTGGAGATCAGATGGGTTGGAATGACCTAAAATAATAATAATAAAACATTAGGCTGATTAATCAAGGAAGAAAAGATATGAGACATGTACTGTTAAGGTCAATCCAGGGTTGACAGTTAGCAGTTTTCCATGATGTTGAAGTTTATGGATCTAGGGGAAGTTCCATACTGGCAGAAATTGGCCTGTCTTTGTAGAGCCATGAAAGAGAGAAAAAGAAATTAATTAGTCATATAGTACATAGAGCAAAATTATTGTAGTTAAGCCACAGCAAGCTTTAGGAACTCCTGTTAGGTACACTTTGTATATCTTTACAATGGAATCTTAAATAATTATTATACCTTAAAATTGGTCCCCAGTGACATTGTCTTTAGTAAGGCAATTGTAGATGTAAACTATAAATTAATAAAATACTGAATATATTGGGGTCATATATTTAAATTACCATATTTTGTTCCTAGCTTTTAATAGATTTATAATATAGTAACAATAATACTTGGTATAAGGCATAGTAAGGAGAGAAAAACAATTTAAATTTAACCATCATTAGCCGTCATTAAAATTTTATAGTAACCAGAGATTGACAGTTTTTAGGTTTTTTAATTTTGTCCCTCCAGCTGGGCAGAGCTGTCAGGGAAAACTTTAATCTCAGGCTAACATTGTATTATCGATTGAGTTAGTTGGGCTTAGTATGAATTGAGTTAGGCGGGTAGAGAGAGAATGGGCATGTCAGGCCTCTAGCCACTGTTTACATGGGTAGTGGAGAATTGAGCCTCGAATTAGGGTCCTTAGGCTCTATAGGCAAGTGTTTAACAATTAAGCCATCTCTTTATCTTTATGTTAATGGGAAGGCAGCGAAGGGTGGGATAATGGTGTGTAGGATATAGCCATATAGACTTGAAAAACAGGTTTTTTTACCTCTAGCAGGGCAATACGAATGTTCCCAGTTGTTTTATTTTTATTTTTATTTTTAAAAGTAAATATTTTGGGCCCCACGGGACACTTAGTTAAGAGCATAGAGGGAGCATCTAGAGGCAAAAGGGGCGGGGACAGCAGCGGCTTGTCTTATGGCCTCATGGCGGACGGGCTGCCCATTCCTAAGATATTTTTAAAGCAAGTTAGGAGCCCGCCCATCTGCCTTTTTGCCGTTCGGTTGGCCTTTTTATTTATTTATTTATTTTTTGACAAAAGTGACCAAAAGTGACGCCTGGAGGTGTGGGCAAGGCGCAGTCAGTGAGGCTTGGGGCAGTGCTCGGGCCCGGCCGGAGTTGTCCCATTCGGCCCGCTCCCCGCAGGAATGTCGGTGGAGCCTGGCGGACCAGTGACTTGTGCTCCACGTCCGCGAGGAAAGTTAACCTCGGTTTGTATTTGATCACAGTTTACATTCACAGAAAGCTACATGGAGGAGCTGTCCTTCATCAGGGGTTTGAGCACATTTGTCTTAGGCAGTAGTTAGGGGCTGAAAAGAGCTGAAAAGATAGCTGCCGGGTGGCGGCTTGGGTGGCGGCCTTGGGAGAAAGGAGATTTTAAAAGTCAGTTTTAGTTTTTTCTTACAGTTTTTAAGGGCAAAAATGAACTTTTTCCTGGAAGAGCCTTTAAGCTTGGCAATTAAGGCAAGGAGGACTGAATTAATCCATGGGGCTAAAACAAAAGTTTTGTCCCAAGAGCCACACTGTAGGAGGAGTAGGGCAATAGTAATATATATGAGTACAACATAAGCATAAAGTCTCAAAAATAGTTAAGCATGTTGTAGAATTTTTTTTTTTCTAAGATGGCGCCCCCACTCCAAGGAGGGGGCAGGACATTTTGAGAGTTCTCCAGGTTTGCCCACGTGGTGAGCTTCCTTTAGGTTTGTCCACGTGGTGAGTTTTTTTTTTAGGTCTACCCACGTGGTGAGTTTTTTTTTTTTTTTAGGTTTGTCCACGTGGTGAGTTTCTACCCACGTGGTGAGTTTTGTTTTTAGGTCTGCCCACGTGGTGCTTCTAAGATGGCGCCCCCATTCAAATCGGGGCAGGACAAAAATGGCGGCACTGTAGAAGCGGTCTGTCGGAAACCCAAAAATGAGAGGAAAGAGAAAAGAACAAAAGATGTTGAAGTTTGGGACGGAGTCTTTATTTAAATGAGGAGGCAAAGCGTTTAAAGTCTCCTTTAGGTCTGTCCATGTGGTGTGTCCGCCATGAACGTACTCGTTTAGAAATGGCGGCAAACCGGAAATGGAAGGAAAGAGAAAGGAAGTTGAAGTAAGCACAGATTATAGAAGTAAAGGTTAGAATATTAAATATGAAGATTACCTCATAACTTATGAGGATACACCCGTCAGCAGTCCGATTAGCTCGTCAGCTTAATTTTGAATTTTTTCTTCATCACGTCAGCAGTCCGTAGTCCGTTTTGAATCCTCATACGTCTTCACATGGGGCAGTGGTTGTTGTGCCCCACGTCTGGGCGCCAAAATGCCGGGGCTTTTTTCCCTCACCACCGGCAGGTAGAACAAAAGAGAGAGAGAGCCGGGCCAGCCGTTTCTCTCTTGAGGCTGAGCGAGAAGACAGGTGTCGGCGACTCAAACCTCCCCAAATCACCGGGGAAAAGAAAACCACATTGAGTCGCGGAGAAACGTCTAAAGCGAAACTCGTCGTTTATTGTCAGGGGGGAGATATTTATGTGTTTTGAGGAAGGGGGCGGGAAGAAGGGATGAGAGAAAGGTATAAGGGCCAATATACTTTGAGGAAGGGGGTGGGAAGAGGGGATGAGAGAAAGGTATAAGGGCCAACAGTATTTCATCACGTCAGCAACAGCTGGGTGGAGGCAGTTTCAGCTTAGGTGCTGAGTCAAGGGCAGGTACTCAGGCTCGACTAGGCCTTACCGGGAATAGGCCAAGATTGGCTGGGCTAACCACTCGGCTTCACACCGGGCAGAGCCCAACAGCCAATCTACTACGTTGGGCATCTTTTCAGATTACATTAAGAAGGAAAGTTTGAACTTGCTGCACTCACCCTTCTTTGTAGGAAAGCAAATGATTCCTAAAACCAAATGAGCTTATTTCACACAGTACAATGTTCGACAATGAAGATGTTTGTTTTCTCAACAAACTACTTTACTAATGAGTCGAATCTACTAACTTGGCCATCTTTTTAGTTTACATTAAGAAGGAAAGTTTGATCTTGCTGCATTCAACCTTCTTTGTAGGAAATCAACTGATTCCTAGAACAGAATGAGCTTATTTCACACAGTACAATGTTCGGCAATGAAGATGTTTGTTTTCTCAACAAACTACTTTACAAATGAGTCGAATCTACTAACTTGGCCATCTTTTTAGATTACATTAACAAGGAAAGTTTGAACTTGCTGCACTCAACCTTCTTTGTAGGAAAGCAACTGATTCGTAGAACCAAATGAGCTTATTTCACACAGTACAATGTTCGGCAATGAAGATGTTTCTTTTCTCAACAAACAACTTTACAAATGAGGCGAATCTACTAACTTGGCCATCTTTTTAGATTACATTAACAAGGAAAGTTTGAACTTGCTGCACTCAACCTTCTTTGTAGGAAAGCACCTGATTCCTAGAACCGAATTAACTTATTTCACACAGTACAGTGTTCCGTACTGAAGATGTTTGTTTTCTAAAGAAACTAATTTAGAAATGATGTGAATCCACTAACTTGTACATCTTGTTAGATTACACAAACTAGGAAAGTTTGAACTTGCTGCACTCAACCTTCTTCGTAGAAATTTAACTGATTCCTAGAAGCGAATTAACTTATTTCACACAGTACAGTGTTCGGTACTGAAGATGTATCTTTTCTAAAGAAACTACTTTAGAAATGAGGCGAATCCATTAACTTGTACATCTTGTTAGATTACACAAAGTAGGAAAGTTTGAACTTGCTACACTCAACCTTCTTCGTAGGAAAGCAAGTGATTCCTAGAATCGAACTAGCTCATTTCACATAGCACACTGTTCGGTAATGAAGATGTTTGTTTTCTAAACAAACTACTTTAGAAAAGAGGCCAATCTACTAAGTTGTGCATCTTTTCAGATTACATTAACAAGGAAAGTTTGAAGGTGCTGCACTCAACCTTCTTTGTAGGAAAGCAACTGATTCCTAGAACTGAATGAGCTTATTTCACACAGTACAATGTTCGTCAATGAAGATGTTTGTTTTCTCAACAAAGTACTTTACAAATGAGGCGAATCTTCTAACTTGGCCATCTATATAGATTACAATAACAAGGAAAGTTTGAACTTGCTGCACTCAACCTTCTTCGTAGAAATTAAACTGATTCCTAGAAGCGAATTAACTTATTTCACACAGTACAGTGCTCTGTACTGAAGATGTTTCTTTTCTAAAGAAACTACTTTAGAAATGAGGCCAATCTACTACGTTGTGCATCTTTTCAGATTACATTAAGAAGGAAAATTTGAACTTGCTGCACTCACCCTTCTTTGTAGGAAAGCAAATGATTCCTAAAACCGAATGAGCTTATTTCACACAGTACAATGTTCGGCAATGAAGATGTTTGTTTTCTCAACAAACTACTTTACTAATGAGTCGAATCTACTAACTTGGCCATCTTTTTAGTTTACATTAAGAAGGAAAGTTTGATCTTGCTGCACTCAAGCTTCTTTGTAGGAAAGCAACTGATTCCTAGAACAGAATGAGCTTATTTCACACAGTACAATGTTCGGCAATGAAGATGTTTGTTTTCTCAACAAAGTACTTTACAAATGAGGCGAATCTTCTAACTTGGCCATCTTTTGAGATTACATTAACAAGGAACGTTTGAACATGCTGCACACAACCTTCTTCGTAGAAATTAAACTGATTCCTAGACGCAAATTAACTTATTTCCCACAGTACAGGGTTCGGTACGAAGATGTTTCTTTTCTAAAGAAACTACTTTAGAAATGAAGCGAAACGACGTACTTGTACATCTTGTAAGATTGCACAAAGTAGGAAAGTTTGAACTTGCTGCACTCAACCTTCTTTGTAGAAATTAAACTGACTCCTAGAAGCGAATTAACTTATTTCACACAGTACAGTGTTCGGTACTGAAGATGTTTCTTTTCTAAAGAAACTACTTTTGAAATGAGGCCAATCTACTACGTTGTGCATCTTTTCAGATTACATTAACAAGGAAAGTTTGAACTTGCTGCACTCAACCTTCTTTGTAGGAAAGCAACTGATTCCTAGAACCGAATGAGCTTATTTCACACAGTACAATGTTCGGCAATGAAGATGTTTGTTTTCTCAACAAACTACTTTACAAATGAGTCGAATCTACTAACTTGGCCATCTTTTTAGATTACATTAACAAGGAAAGTTTGAACTTGCTGCACTCAACCTTCTTTGTAGGAAAGCAACTGATTCGTAGAACCAAATGAGCTTATTTCACACAGTACAATGTTCGGCAATGAAGAGGTTTCTGTTCTCAACAAATAACTTTACAAATGAGGCGAATCTACTAACTTGGCCATCTTTTTAGATTACATTAACAAGGAAAGTTTGAACTTGCTGCACTCAACCTTCTTTGTAGGAAAGCACCTGATTCCTAGAACCGAATTAACTTATTTCACACAGTACAGTGTTCCGTACTGAAGATGTTTGTTTTCTAAAGAAACTAATTTAGAAATGATGTGAATCCACTAACTTGTACGTCTTGTTAGATTACACAAACTAGGAAAGTTTGAACTTGCTGCACTCAACCTTCTTCGTAGAAATTTAACTGATTCCTAGAAGCGAATTAACTTATTTCACACAGTACAGTGTTCGGTACTGAAGATGTATCTTTTCTAAAGAAACTACTTTAGAAATGAGGCGAATCCATTAACTTGTACATCTTGTTAGATTACACAAAGTAGGAAAGTTTGAACTTGCTACACTCAACCTTCTTCGTAGGAAAGCAAGTGATTCCTAGAATCGAACTAGCTCATTTCACATAGCACACTGTTCGGTAATGAAGATGTTTGTTTTCTAAACAAACTACTTTAGAAATGAGGCCAATCTACTAAGTTGTGCATCTTTTCAGATTACATTAACAAGGAAAGTTTGAAGGTGCTGCACTCAACCTTCTTTGTAGGAAAGCAACTGATTCCTAGAATTGAATGAGCTTATTTCACACAGTACAATGTTCGGCAATGAAGATGTTTGTTTTCTCAACAAAGTACTTTACAAATGAGGCGAATCTTCTAACTTGGCCATCTATATAGATTACAATAACAAGGAAAGTTTGAACTTGCTGCACTCAACCTTCTTCGTAGAAATTAAACTGATTCCTAGAAGCGAATTAACTTATTTCACACAGTACAGTGCACTGTACTGAAGATGTTTCTTTTCTACAGAAACTACTTTAGAAATGAGGCAAATCTACTACGTTGTGCATCTTTTCAGATTACATTAAGAAGGAAAGTTTGAACTTGCTGCACTCACCCTTCTTTGTAGGAAAGCAAATGATTCCTAAAACCGAATGAGCTTATTTCACACAGTACAATGTTCGGCAATGAAGATGTTTGTTTTCTCAACAAACTACTTTACTAATGAGTCGAATCTACTAACTTGGCCATCTTTTCAGTTTACATTAAGAAGGAAAGTTTGAACTTGCTGCACTCAAGCTTCTTTGTAGGAAAGCAACTGATTCCTAGAACAGAATGAGCTTATTTCACACAGTACAATGTTCGGCAATGAAGATGTTTGTTTTCTCAACAAAGTACTTTACAAATGAGGCGAATCTTCTAACTTGGCCATCTTTTGAGATTACATTAACAAGGAACGTTTGAACATGCTGCACACAACCTTCTTCGTAGAAATTAAACTGATTCCTAGACGCGAATTAACTTATTTCCCACAGTACAGGGTTCGGTACGAAGATGTTCCTTTTCTAAAGAAACTACTTTAGAAATGAGGCGAAACGACGTACTTGTACATCTTGTAAGATTGCACAAAGGAGGAAAGTTTGAACTTGCTGCACTCAACCTTCTTTGTAGAAATTTAACTGACTCCTAGAAGCGAATTAACTTATTTCACACAGTACAGTGTTCGGTACTGAAGATGTTTCTTTTCTAAAGAAACTACTTTTGAAATGAGGCCAATCTACTACGTTGTGCATCTTTTCAGATTACATTAACAAGGAAAGTTTGAACTTGCTGCACTCAACCTTCTTTGTAGGAAAGCAACTGATTCCTAGAACCGAATGAGCTTATTTCACACAGTACAATGTTCGGCAATGAAGATGTTTGTTTTCTCAACAAACTACTTTACAAATGAGTCGAATCTACTAACTTGGCCATCTTTTTTTAGATTACATTAACAAGGAAAGTTTGAACTTGCTGCACTCAACCTTCTTTGTAGGAAAGCAACTGATTCCTAGAACCAAATGAGCTTATTTCACACAGTACAATGTTAAGTAATGAAGATGTTTGTTTTCTCAACAAACAACTTTACAAATGAGTCGAATCTACTAACTTGGCCATCTTTTTAGATTACATTAACAAGGAAAGTTTGAACTTGCTGCACTCAACCTTCTTTGTAGGAAAGCAACTGATTCCTAGAACCGAATTAACTTATTTCACACAGTACAGTGTTCCGTACTGAAGATGTTTGTTTTCTAAAGAAACTAATTTAGAAATGATGTGAATCCACTAACTTGTACATCTTGTTAGATTACACAAACTAGGAAAGTTTGAACTTGCTGCACTCAACCTTCTTCGTAGAAATTAAACTGATTCCTAGAAGCGAATTAACTTATTTCACACAGTACAGTGTTCGGTACTGAAGATGTATCTTTTCTAAAGAAACTACTTTAGAAATGAGGCGAATCCATTAACTTGTACATCTTGTTAGATTACACAAAGTAGGAAAGTTTGAACTTGCTACACTCAACCTTCTTCGTAGGAAAGCAAGTGATTCCTAGAATTGAACTAGCTCATTTCACATAGCACACTGTTCGGTAATGAAGATGTTTGTTTTCTAAACAAACTACTTTAGAAATGAGGCCAATCTACTAAGTTGTGCATCTTTTCAGATTACATTAACAAGGAAAGTTTGAAGGTGCTGCACTCAACCTTCTTTGTAGGAAAGCAACTGATTCCTAGAACTGAATGAGCTTATTTCACACAGTACAATGTTCGGCAATGAAGATGTTTGTTTCCTCAACAAAGTACTTTACAAATGAGGTGAATCTTCTAACTTGGCCATCTTTTGAGATTACATTAACAAGGAAAGTTTGAACTTGCTGCACTCAACCTTCTTCGTAGAAATTAAACTGATTCCTAGAAGCGAATTAACTTATTTCACACAGTACAGTGCTCTGTACTGAAGATGTTTCTTTTCTAAAGAAACTACTTTAGAAATGAGGCCAATCTACTACGTTGGGCATCTTTTGAGATTACATTAACAAGGAAAGTTTGAACTTGCTGCACTCACCCTTCTTTGTAGGAAAGCAAATGATTCCTAAAACCGAATGAGCTTATTTCACACAGTACAATGTTCGGCAATGAAGATGTTTGTTTTCTCAACAAACTACTTTACTACTGAGTCGAATCTACTAACTTGGCCATCTTTTCAGTTTACATTAAGAAGAAAAGTTTGATCTTGCTGCACTCAACCTTCTTTGTAGGAAAGCAACTGATTCCTAGAACCGAATGAGCTTATTTCACACAGTACAATGTTCGGAAATGAAGATGTTTGTTTTCTCAACAAAGTACTTTACAAATGAGGCGAATCTTCTAACTTGGCCACTTTTGAGATTACATTAACAAGGAACGTTTGAACATGCTGCACACAACCTTCTTCGTAGAAATTAAACTGATTCCTAGAAGAGAATTAAGTTATTTCACACAGTACAGGGTTCGGTACGAAGATGTTTCTTTTCTAAAGAAACTACTTTAGAAATGAGTCGAAACCACGTACTTGTACATCTTGTTAGATTGCACAAAGTAGGAAAGTTTGAACTTGCTGCACTCAACCTTCTTTGTAGGAAAGCAACTGATTCCTAGAACAGAATGAGCTTATTTCACATAGTACAGTGTTCGGTAATGAAGATGTTTGTTTTCTAAAGAAACTACTTCAGAAATGAGGCCAATCTACTAAGTTGTGCATCTTTTCAGATTACATTAACAAGGAAAGTTTGAACTTGCTGCACTCAACCTTCTTTGTAGGAAAGCACTGATTCCTAGAACCGAATGAGCTTATTTCACACAGTACAATGTTCGGCAATGAAGATGTTTGTTTTCTCAACAAACTACTTTACAAAAGAGGCGAATCTACTAACTTGGACATCTTTTTAGATAACATTAACAAGGAAAGTTTGAACTTGCTGCTCTCAACCTTCTTTGTAGGAAAGCAACTGATTCCTAGAACCGAATGAGCTTATTTCACACAGTACAATGTTCGGCAATGAAGATGTTTGTTTTCTCAACAAAGTACTATACAAATGAGGCGAATCTTCTAACTTGGCCATCTTTTTAGATTACATTAACTAGGAAAGTTTGAACTTGCTGCACTCAACCTTCTAGGTAGAAATTAAACTGATTCCTAGATGCGAATTAACTTATTTCACACAGTACAGTGTTCGGTACTGAAGATGTTTCATTTCTAAAGAAACTACTTTTGAAATGAGGCCAATCTACTACGTTGTGCATCTTTTCAGATTACATTAACAAGGAAAGTTTGAACTTGCTGCACTCAACCTTCTTTGTAGGAAAGCAACTGATTCCTAGAACCGAATGAGCTTATTTCACACAGTACAATGTTCGGCAATGAAGATGTTTGTTTTCTCAACAAACTACTTTACAAATGAGTCGAATCTACTAACTTGGCCATCTTTTTAGATTACATTAACAAGGAAAGTTTGAACTTGCTGCACTCAACCTTCTTTGTAGGAAAGCAACTGATTCCTAGAACCGAATGAGCTTATTTCACACAGTACAATGTTCGGCAATGAAGATGTTTGTTTTCTCAACAAACTACTTTACAAATGAGTCGAATCTACTAACTTGGCCATCTTTTTAGATTACATTAACAAGGAAAATTTGAACTTGCTGCACTCAACCTTCTTTGTTGGAAAGCACCTGATTCCTAGAACCGAATTAACTTATTTCTCACAGTACAGTGTTCCGTACTGAAGATGTTTGTTTTCTAAAGAAAGTAATTTAGAAATGATGCGAATCCACTAACTTGTACATCTTGTTAGTTTACACAAACGAGGAACGTTTGAACTTCCTGCACTAAATCATCTTTGTAGAAATTAAACTGACTCCTAGAAGCGAATTAACACATTTCACACAGGACAGTGTTCGGTACTGAAGATGTTTCTTTTCTAAAGAAACTACTTTAGAAATGAGGCCAATCTACTAAGTCGTGCATCTTTTTAGGTTACATTAACAAGGAAAGTCTTAACTGGCTACATTCAACCTTCTTTGTAGGAAAGCAACTGAATTCTAGAACTAAATTAGCTTTGTTCACACAGTATAATGTTCGGCAATGAAGATGTTTGTTTTCTCAACAAACTACTTACCAAAGAGGCAAATCTACTAACTTGGACATCTTTTCAGACCACATTAACAAGGAAAGTTTGAACTTGCTAAACTCAACCATCTTCGTAGAAAGTAAACTGATTCCTAGAACTCAATTAGCTCATTTCACAAAGTACAAAGTTTGGCAATTTAGGTTTGTTTTCTAAAGAAACTACTTTACAAATGAGGCGAATCTACTAACTTGGCCATCTTTTTAGATTACATTAACAAGTAAAGTTTGAACTTGCTGCACTCAACCTTCTTTGTAGGAAAGCAACTGATTCCTAGAACCGAATTAACTTATTTCACACAGTACAGAGTTCGGTACTGAAGATGCATCTTTTCTCTAAAGATACTACATTAGAAATGAGGCGAATCCACTAACTTGTACATCTTGTTAGATTACACAAAGTAGGAAAGTTTGAACTTGCTGCACTCAACCTTCTTCGTAGGAAAGCAAGTGATTCCTAGAATCGAACTAGCTCATTTCACATAGTACAGTGTTCGGTAATGAAGATGTTTGTTTTCTAAACAAACTACTTTAGAAATGAGGCCAATCTACTACGTTGTGCATCTTTTCAGATTACATTAACAGGGAAAGTTTGAACTTGCTGCACTCAACCTTCTTTGTAGGAAAGCAACTGATTCCTAGAACCGAATGAGCTTGTTTCACACAGTACAATGTTTGGCAATGAAGAAGTTTGTTTTCTCAACAAACTACTTTACAAATGAGGCGAATCTACTAACTTGGCCATCTTTTTAGATTACATTAACAAGGAAAGTTTGAACTTGCTGCACTCAACCGTCTTTGTAGGAAAACAACTGATTCCTAGAACCGAATGAGCTTATTTCACACAGTACAATGTTCGGCAATGAAGATGTTTGTTTTCTCAACAAAGTGCTTTACAAATGAGGTGAATCTTCTAACTTGGCCATCTTTTTAGATTACATTAACAAGGAAAGTTTGAACTTGCTGCACTCAACCTTCTTTGTAGAAATTTAACTGATTCCTAGAAGCGAATTAACTTATTTCACACAGTACAGTGTTCCGTACTGAAGATGTTTGTTTTCTAAAGAAACTACTTTAGAAATGAGGCCAATCCACTAACTTGTACATCTTTTTAGATTACACAAAGTAGGAAAGTTTGAACTTGCTGCACTCAACCTTCTTCGTAGGAAAGCAAGTGATTCCTAGAATCGAACTAGCTCATTTCACATAGCACAGTGTTCGGTAATGAAGATGTTTGTTATCTAAACAAACTACTTTAGAAATGAGGCCAATCTACTCAGTTGTGCATCTTTTCAGATTACATTAACAAGGAAAGTTTGAACTTGCTGCTCTCAACCTTCTTTGTAGGAAAGCAACTGATTCCTAGAACCGAATGAGCTTATTTCACACAGTACAATGTTCGGCAATGAAGATGTTTGTTTTCTCAACAAAGTACTATAGAAATGAGGCGAGTCTTCTAACTTGGCCATCTTTTTAGATTACATTAACTAGGAAAGTTTGAACTTGCTGCACTCAACCTTCTTCGTAGAAATTAAACTGATTCCTAGAAGCGAATTAACTGATTTCACACAGTACAGTGTTCGGTACTGAAGATGTTTCTTTTCTAAAGAAACTACTTTAGAAATGAGGCCAATCTACTACGTTGTGCATCTTTTCAGATTACATTTACAAGGAAAGTTTGAACTTGCTGCAGTCAACCTTCATTGTAGGAAAGCAACTGATTCCTAGAACCGAATGAGCTTATTTCACACAGTACAATGTTCGGCAATGAAGATGTTTGTTTTCTCAACAAAATACTTTACAAATGAGTCGAATCTACTAACTTGGCCATCTTTTTAGATTACATTAACAAGGAAAGTTTGAACTTGCTGCACTCAACCTTCTTTGTAGGAAAGCAACTGATTCCTAGAACCAAATGAGCTTATTTCACACAGTACAATGTTCGGCAATGAAGATGTTTGTTTTCTCAACAAACTACTTTACAAATGAGGCGAATCTACTAACTTGGCCATCTTTTTAGATTACATTAACAAGGAAAATTTGAACTGGCTGCACTCAACCTTCTTTGTAGGAAAGCACCTGATTCCTAGAACCGAATTAACTTATTTCACACAGTACAGTGTTCGGTACTGAAGGTGTTTGTTTTCTAAAGAAACTAATTTAGAAATGATGCGAATCCACTAACTTGTACATCTTGTTAGATTACACAAACTGGGAAAGTTTGAACTTCCTGCACTCAACCATCTTTGTAGAAATTAAACTGACTCCTAGAAGCGAATTAACTCATTTCACACAGTACAGTGTTCGGTACTGAAGATGTTTCTTTTCTAAAGAAAGTACTTTAGAAATGAGGCCAATCTACTAAGTCGTGCATGTTTTTAGGTTACATTAACAAGGAAAGTTTTAACTGGCTACATTCAACCTTTTGTAGGAAAGCAACTGAATTCTAGAACTAAATTAGCTTTGTTCACACAGTACAATTTTCCGCAATGAAGATGTTTGTTTTCTCAACAAACTACTTTACCAATGAGGCAAATCTACGAACTTGGACATCTTTTCAGACCACATTAACAAGGAAAGTTTGAACTTGCTAAACTCAACCATCTTCAGAGAAAATAAACTGATTCCTAGAACTGAATTACCTCATTTCACAAAGTACAAAGTTTGGCAATTTAGGTTTGTTTTCTAAAGAAACTACTTTAGAAATGAGCTGAATATACTAACTTGGACATCTTTTAAGATTACATTAACAAGGAAAGTTTGAAGTTGCTGCACTCAACCTTCTTTGTAGAAAAGCAACTGATTCCTAGAACCGAATGAGCTTATTTCACACAGTACAATGTTCGGCAATAAAGATGTTAATTTTCTAATCAAACTACTTTACAAATGAGGCGAATCTACTAACTTGGCCATCTTTTTAGATTACATTAACAAGGAAGGTTTGAACTTGCTGCACTCAACCTTCTTTGTAGGAAAGCAACTGATTCCTAGAAGCGAATTAACTTATTTCACACAGTACAGTGTTCGGTACTGAAGATGTTTCTTTTCTAAAGAAACTACTTTAGAAATGAGGCGAATCCACTAACTTGTACATCTTGTTAGATTACACAAAGTAGGAAAGTTTGAACTTGCTGCACTCAACCTTCTTCGTAGGAAAGCAAGTGATTCCTAGAATCGAACTAGCTCATTTCACATAGTACAGTGTTCAGTAATGAAGATGTTTGTTTTCTAAACAAACTACTTTAGAAATGAGGCCAATCTACTAAGTTGTGCATCTTTTCAGATTACATTAACAAGGAAAGTTTAAACTTGCTGCCCTCAACCTTCTTTGTAGGAAAGCAACTGATTCCTAGAACCGAATGAGCTTATTTCACACAGTACAATGTTCGGCAATGAAGATGTTTGTTTTCTCAACAAACTACTTTACAAAAGAGGCGAATCTACTAACTTGGCCATCTTTTTAGATTACATTAACAAGGAAAGTTTGAACTTGCTGCACTCAACCTTCTTTGTAGGAAAGCAACTGATTCCTAGAACGGAATGTGCTTATTTCACACAGTACAATGTTCGAAATGAAGATGTTTGTTTTCTCAACAAACTACTTTACAAATGAGGCGAATCTTCTAACTTGGCCATCTTTTTAGATTACATTAACAGGAAAGTTTGAACTTGCTGCACTCAACCTTCTTCGTAGAAATTAAACTGATTCCTAGAAGCGAATTAACTGATTTCACACAGTACAGTGTTCGGTAATGAAGATGTTTCTTTTTCTAAAGAAACTACTTTAGAAATGAGGCCAATCTACTAACGTTGTGCATCTTTTCAGATTACATTAACAAGGAAAGTTTGAACTTGCTGCACTCAACCTTCTTTGTAGGAAAGCAACTGATTCCTAGAACCGAATGAGCTTATTTCACACAGTACAATGTTTGGCAATGAAGATGTTTGTTTTCTCAACAAACTACTTTACAAATGAGGCGAATCTACTAACTTGGCCATCTTTTTAGATTACATTAACAAGGAAAGTTTGAACTTGCTGCACTCAACCTTCTTTGTAGGAAAACAACTGATTCCTAGAACCGAATGAGCTTATTTCACACAGTACAATGTTCGGCAATGAAGATGTTTGTTTTCTCAACAAACTACTTTACAAATGAGGTGAATCTTCTAACTTGGCCATCTTTTTAGATTACATTAACAAGGAAAGTTTGAACTTGCTGCACTCAACCTTCTTTGTAGAAATTTAACTGATTCCTAGAACCGAATTAACTTATTTCACACAGTACAGTGTTCGTAATGAAGATGTTTGTTTTCTAAAGAAACTACTTTAGAAATGAGGCCAATCTACTAACTTGTACATCTTTTTAGATTACATTAACAAGGAAAGTTTGAACTTGCTGCACTCAACCTTCTTTGTAGAAAATTAAACTGATTCCTAGAAGCGAATTAACTTATTTCACACAGTACAGTGTTCGGTACTGAAGATGTTTCTTTTCTAAAGAAACTACTTTAGAAATGAGGCCAATCTACTAACTTGTACATCTTGTTAGATTACATTAAAGTAGGAAAGTTTGAACTTGCTGCACTCAACCTTCTTTGTAGGAAAGCAAGTGATTCCTAGAATTGAACTAGCTTATTTCACACAGTACAGTGTTCGGTAATGAAGATGTTTGTTTTCTAAACAAACTACTTTAGAAATGAGGCCAATCTACTAAGTTGTGCATCTTTTCAGATTACATTAACAAGGAAAGTTTGAACTTGCTGCACTCAACCTTCTTTGTAGGAAAGCAACTGATTCCTAGAACTGAATGAGCTTATTTCACACAGTACAATGTTCGGCAATGAAGATGTTTGTTTTCTCAACAAAGTACTTTACAAATGAGGCGAATCTTCTAACTTGGCCATCTTTTGAGATTACATTAACAAGGAAAGTTTGAACTTGCTGCACTCAACCTTCTTCGTAGAAATTAAACTGATTCCTAGAAGCGAATTAACTTATTTCACACAGTACAGTGTTCGGTACTGAAGATGTTTCTTTTCTAAAGAAACTACTTTAGAAATGAGGCCAATCTACTAACTTGTGCATCTTTTTAGATTATATTAACAAGGAAAGTTTGAACTTGCTGCACTCAACCTTCTTTGTAGGAAAGCAAATGATTCCTAGAACCGAATGAGCTTATTTCACACAGTACAATGTTCGGCAATGAAGATGTTTGTTTTCTCAACAAACTACTTTACAAATGAGGCCAATCTACTAACTTGGCCATCTTTTCAGATTACATTAACAAGAAAAGTTTGAACTTGCTGCACTCAACCTTCTTTGTAGGAAAGCAACTGATTCCTAGAACCGAATGAGCTTATTTCACACAGTACAATGTTCGGCAATGAAGATGTTTGTTTTCTCAACAAAGTACTTTACAAATGAGGCGAATCTTCTAACTTGGCATCTTTTTGAGATTACATTAACAAGGAAAGTTTGAACTTGCTGCACTCAACCTTCTTCGTAGAAATTAAACTGATTCCTAGAAGAGAATTAACTTATTTCACACAGTACAGTGTTCGGTAATGAAGATGTTTCTTTTCTAAAGAAACTACTTTAGAAATGAGGCCAATCCACTAACTTGTACATCTTGTTAGATTACATTAAAAGTAGGAAAGTTTGAACTTGCTGCACTCAACCTTCTTTGTAGGAAAGCAACTGATTCCTAGAACCGAATGAGCTTATTTCACACAGTACAGTGTTCGGTAATGAAGATGTTTGTTTTCTAAACAAACTACTTTAGAAATGAGGCCAATCTACTAAGTTGTGCATCTTTTCAGATTACATTAACAAGGAAAGTTTGAACTTGCTGCACTCAACCTTCTTTGTAGGAAAGCAACTGATTCCTAGAACCGAATGAGCTTATTTCACACAGTACAATGTTCGGCAATGAAGATGTTTGTTTTCTCAACAAACTACTTTACAAATGAGGCGAATCTAATAACTTGGCCATCTTTTTAGATTACATTAACAAGGAAAGTTTGAACTTGCTGCACTCAACCTTCTTTGTAGGAAAGCAACTGATTCCTAGAACTGAATGAGCTTATTTCACACAGTACAATGTTCGGCAATGAAGATGTTTGTTTTCTCAACAAAGTACTTTAAAATACTTTACAAATGAGATTAATTAACTACTAACTTGCTGCACATCTTTTGTTGAGATTACATTAACAAGTTAGAAAAGTTTGAACTTGCTGCACTCAACTTTCTCTTGTTAGATTACACAAAGGGAAAGCAACTTGCTGATTCCTAGAAAGCAAGTGATTCTAGAATCGAACTAGCTCATTTCACATAGTACAGTGTTCGGTAATGAAGATGTTTGTTTTCTAAACAAACTACTTTAGAAATGAGGCCAATCTACTAACTTGTGCATCTTTTCAGATTACACTAACAAGAAAGTTTGAACTTGCTGCACTCAACCTTCTTTGTAGGAAAGCAACTGATTCCTAGAACCGAATGAGCTTATTTCACACAGTACAGTGTTGAATGAAGATGTTTGTTTTCTCAACAAACTACTTTACAAATGAGGCCAATCTACTAACTTGGCCATCTTTTGAGATTACATTAACAAGGAAAGTTTGAACTTGCTGCACTCAACCTTCTTTGTAGGAAAGCAACTGATTCCTAGAACCGAATGAGCTTATTTCACACAGTACAATGTTTGGCAATGAAGATGTTTGTTTTCTCAACAAAGTACTTTACAAATGAGGCGAATGTTCTAACTTGGCAATCTTTTGAGATTACATTAACAAGGAAAGTTTGAACTTGCTGCACTCAACCTTCTTCGTAGAAATTAAACTGATTCCTAGAAGCGAATTAACTTATTTCACACAGTACAGTGTTCGGTACTGAAGATGTTTCTTTTCTAAAGAAACTACTTTAGAAATGAGGCGAATCTACTAACTTGTACATCTTGTAGATTACACAAAATAGGAAAGTTTGAACTTGCTGCACTCAACCTTCTTCGTAGGAAAGCAAGAGATTCCGAGAATCGAACTAGCTCATTTCACATAGTACAGTGTTCGGTAATGAAGATGTTTGTTTTCTAAACAAACTACTTTAGAAATGAGGACAATCTACTACGTTGTGCATCTTTTCAGATTACATTAACAAGGAAAGTTTGAACTTGCTGCACTCAACCTTCTTTGTAGGAACGCAACTGATTCCTAGAACAGAATGAGCTTACTTCACATAGTACAATGTTCGGCAATGAAGATGTTTGTTTTCTCAACAAACTACTTTACAAATGAGGTGAATCTACTAACTTGGCCATGTTTTGAGATTACATTCACAAGGAAAGTTTGAACTTGCTGCACTCAACCTTCTTTGTTGGAAAGCAACTGATTCCTAGAACCGAATGAGCTTATTTCACACAGTACAATGTTCTGCAATGAAGATGTTTGTTTTCTCAACAAAGTACTTTACAAATGAGGTGAATGTTCTAACTTGGCCATCTTTTGAGATTACATTAACAAGGTAAGGTTGAACTTGCTGCACTCAACCTTCTTCGTAGAAATTAAACTGATTCCTAGAAACGAAGTAACTTATTTCACACAGTACAGTGTTTGGTACTGAAGATGTTCCTTTTCTAAAGAAACTACTTTAGAAATGAGGCGAATCCACTAACTTGTACACCTTGTTAGATTACACAAAGTAGGAAAGTTTGAACTTGCTGCACTCAACCTTCTTTCTAGGAAAGCAACTGATTCCTAGAACCGAATGAGCTCATTTCACACAGTACAATGTTCGGCAATGAAGATGTTTGTTTTCTCAACAAAGTACTTTACAAATGAGGCGAATATTCTAACTTGGCCATCTTTTGAGATTACATTAACAAGGAAAGTTTGAACTTGCTGCACTAAACCTTCTTTGTAGGAAAGCAAACTGATTCCTAGAACCGAATAACTTATTTCACACAGTACAGTGTTCGGTAATGAAGATGTTTCTTTTCTAAACAAACTACTTTAGAAATGAGGCCATTCTACTAACTTGTACATCTTTTAGATTACATTAACAAGGAAAGTTTGAACTTGCTGCACTCAACCTTCTTTGTAGGAAAGCAACTGATTCCTAGAACCGAATGAGCTTATTTCACACAGTACAATGTTCGGCAATGAAGATGTTTGTTTTCTCAACAAAGTACTTTACAAATGAGGCCAATGTTCTAACTTGGCAATCTTTTGAGATTACATTAACAGGAAAGGTTCAACTTGCTGCACTCAACCTTCTTCGTAGAAATTAAACTGATTCCTAGAAGCGAATTAACTTATTTCACACAGTACAGTGTTCGGTACTGAAGATGGTTCTTTTCTAAAGAAACTACTTTAGAAATGAGGCGAATCCACGAACTTGTACATCTTGTTAGATTACACAAAGAAGGAAAGTTTGAACTTGCTGCACTCAACCTTCTTCGTAGGAAATCAAGTGTTTCCCAGAATCGAACTAGCTCATTTCACATAGTACAGTGTTCGGTAATGAAGATGTTTGTTTTCTAAACAAACTACTTTAGAAATGAGGCCAATCTACTACGTTGTGCATCTTTTCAGATTACGTTAAGAAGGAAAGTTTGAACTTGCTGCACTCAACCTTCTTTGTAGGAAAGCAAATGATTCCTATAACCGAATGAGCTTATTTCACACAGTACAATGTTCGGCAATGAAGATGTTTGTTTTCTCAACAAAGTACTTTAGAAATGAGGCGAATATTCTAACTTGGCCATCTTTTGAGATTACATTAACAAGGAAAGTTTGAACTTGCTGCACTCAACCTTCTTCGTAGAAATTAAACTGATTCCGAGAAGCGAATTAACTTATTACACACAGTACAGTGTTCGGTACTGAAGATGTTTCTTTTCTAAAGAAAGTACTTTAGATATGAGGCGAATCCACGAACTTGTACATCTTGTTAGATTACACAAAGTAGGAACGTTTGAACTTGCTGCACCCAACTTTCTTCGTAGGAAAGCAAATGATTCCTAGAATCGAACTATCTCATTTCACATAGTACAGTGTTCGGTAAGGAAGATGTTTGTTTTCTAAACAAACTACTTTAGAAATGAGGCCAATCTACTACCTTGTACATCTTTTCAGATTACACTAACAAGGAAAGTTTGAACTTGCTGCACTCAACCTTCTTTGTAGGAAAGCAACTGATTCCTAGAACCGAATGAGGTTATTTCACACAGTTTGGCAATGAAGATGTTTGTTTTCTCAACAAACTACTTTACAAATGAGGTGAATCTACTAACTTGGCCATCTTTTTAGATTACATTAACAAGGAAAGTTTAAACTTGCTGCTCTCAACCTTCTTTGTAGGAAAGCAACTGATTCCTAGAACCGAATGAGCTTATTTCACACAGTACAATGTTCGGCAATGAAGATGTTTGTTTTCTCAACAAAGTACTTTACAAATGAGGCAAATCTTCTAACTTGGCCATCTATATAGATTACATTAACAAGGAAAGTTTGAACTTGCTGCACTCAACCTTCTTCGTAGAAATTGAACTGATTCGTAGAAGCGAATTAACTTATTTCACACAGTACAGTGCTCTGTACTGAAGATGTTTCTTTTCTAAAGAAACTACTTTAGAAATGAGGCCAATCTACTACGTTGTGCATGTTTTCAGATTACATTAAGAAGGAAAGTTTGAACTTGCTGCACTCAACCTTCTTTGAAGGAAAGCAACTGATTCCTAGAACCGAATGAGCTTATTTCACACAGTACAATGTTCGGCAATGAAGATGTTTGTTTCTCAACAAACTACTTTGCAAATGAGTCGAATCTACTAACTTGGCCATCTTTTCAGTTTACATTAACAAGGAAAGTTTGAACTTGCTGCACTCAACCTTCTTTGTAGGAAAGCAACTGATTCCTAGAACCGAATGAGCTTATTTCACACAGTACAGTGTTCGGGATTGAAGATGTTTGTTTTCTCAACAAAGTACGTTACAAATGAGGCGAATCTTCTAACTTGGCCATCTTTTCAGATTACATTAACAAGGAAAGTTTGAACTTGTTGCACTCAACCTTATTCGTAGAAATTAAACTGATTCCTAGAAGCGAATTAACTTATTTCTCACAGTACAGTGTTCGGTACTGAAGATGTTTCTTTTCTAAAGAAACTACTTTAGAAATGAGGCGAATCCACTAACTTGTACATCTTGTTAGATTACACAAAGTAGGAAAGTTTGAACTTGCTGCACTCAACCTTCTTCGTAGGAAAGCAAGTGATTCCTAGAATCGAACTAGCTCATTTCACATAGTACAGTGTTCGATAATGAAGATGTTTGTTTTCTAAACAAACTACTTTAGAAATGAGGCCAATCTACTAAGTTGTGCATCTTTTCAGATTACATTAACAAGGAAAGTTTGAACTTGCTGCACTCAACCTTCTTTGTAGGAAAGCAACTGATTCCTAGAACCGAATGAGCTTATTTCACACAGTACAATGTTCGGCAATGAAGATGTTTTTTTTTCTCAACAAACTACTTTACAAATGAGGCGAATCTACTAACTTGGCCATCTTTTTAGATTACATTAACAAGGAACGTTTGAACTTGCTGCACTCAACCTTCTTTGTAGGAAAGCAACTGATTCCTAGAACCGAATGAGCTTATTTCACACAGTACAATGTTCGACAATGAAGATGTTTGTTTTCTCAACAAACAACTTTACATATGAGTCGAATCTACTAACTCGGCCATCTTTTTAGATTACATTAACAAGGAAAGTTTGAACTTGCTGCACTCAGCCTTCTTTTAAGAAAGCAACTGATTCCTAGAACCGAATTAGCTTATTTCACACAGTACAATGTTCAGATGTTTGTTTTTCTCAACAAACTACTTTACAAGTGAGTTGAATCTGCAAACTTGGCCATCTTTTTAGATTGCATTAACAAGGAAAGTTTGACCTTGCTGCACTCATCATTCTTTGTAGGAAAGCAACTGATTCCTAGAACCGAATGAGCTTATTTCACACAGTACAATGTTCGGCAATGAAGATGTTTGTTTTCTCAACAAACTACTTTACAAATGAGTCTAATCTACTAACTTGGCCATCTTTTAGATTACATTAACAAGGAAAGTTTGAATTTGCTGCACTCAACCTTCTTTGTAGGAAAGCAACTGATTCCTAGAACCGAATGAGCTTATTTCACACAGTACAATGTTCGGTAATGAAGATGTTTGTTTTCACAACAAAGTACTTTACAAATGAGGCGAATGTTCTAACTTGGCCATCCTTTGAGATTACATTAACAAGGAAAGTTTGAACTTGCTGCACTCAACCTTCTTTGTAGAAATTAAACTGATTCCTAGAACCGAATCAACTTATTTCACACAGTACAGTGTTCGGTACTGAAGATGTTTCTTTTCTAAAGAAACTACTTTAGTAATGAGGTGAATCCACTAACTTGGACATCTTTTTAGATTACACAAAGTAGGAAAGTTTGAACTTGCTGCACTCAACCTTCTTTGTAGGAAAGAAAGCAAGTGATTCCTAGAATCGAACTAGCTCATTTCACATAGTACAGTGTTCGGTAATGAAGATGTTTGTTTTCTAAACAAACTACTTTAGAAATGAGGCCAATCTAATAAGTTGTGCATCTTTTCCGATTACATTAACAAGGAAAGTTTGAACTTGCTGCACTCAACCTTCTTTGTAGGAAAGCAACTGATTCCTAGAACCGAATGAGCTTATTTCACACAGTACAATGTTCGGTTCTGAAGATGTTTGTTTTCTCAACAAACTACTTTACAAATGAGGCGAATCTTCTACCCTGGCCATCTTTTTAGATTACATTAACAAGGAACGTTTGAACTTGCTCCACTCAACCTTCTTTGTAGGAAAGCAACTGATTCCTAGAACCGAATGAGCTTATTTCACACAGTACAATGTTCGGCAATGAAGATGTTTGTTTTCTCAACAAAGTACTTTACAAATGAGGTGAATTTTCTAACTTGGCCATCTTTTGAGATTACATTAACAAGGAAAGTTTGAACTTGCTGCACTCAACCTTCTTCGTAGAAATTAAACTGATAACTAGAAGCGAAGTAACTTATTTCACACAGTACAGTGTTTTGTACTGAAGATATTTCTTTTCTAAAGAAACTACTTTAGAAATGAGGCGAATCCACTAACTTGTACACCTTGTTAGATTACACAAAGTAGGAAAGTTTGAACTTGCTGCACTCAACCTTCTTTGTAGGAAAGCAACTGATTCCTAGAACCGAATGAGCTTATTTCACACAGTACAATGTTCGCAATGAAGATGTTTGTTTTCTCAACAAAGTACTTTACAAATGAGGTGAATGTTCTAACTTGGCCATCTTTTGAGATTACATTAACAAGGAAAGTTTGAACTTGCTGCACTCAACCTTCTTTGTAGAAATTTAAACTGATTCCTTGAAGCGAATTAACTTATTTCACACAGTACAGTGTTCGGTACTGAAGATGTTTCTTTTCTAAAGAAACTACTTTAGAAATGAGGCGAATCCACTAACTTGTACATCTTGTTAGATTACACAAAGTAGGAAAGTTTGAACTTGCTGCACTCAACCTTCTTCGTAGGAAAGCAAGTGATTCCTAGAATCGAACTAGCTCATTTCACATAGTACAGTGTTCGGTAATGAAGATGTTTGTTTTCTAAACAAACTACTTTAGAAATAAGGCCAATCTACTCCGTTGTGCATCTTTTCAGATTACATTAACAAGGAAAGTTTGAACTTGCTGCACTCAACCTTCTTTGTAGGAAAGCAACTGATTCCTAGAACCGAATGAGATTATTTCACACAGTACAATGTTCGGCAATGAAGATGTTTGTTTTCTCAACAAACTACTTTACAAATGAGGCGAATCTACTAACTTGGCCATCTTTTGAGATTACATTAACAAGGAAAGTTTGAACTTGCTGCACTCAACCTTCTTTGTAGGAAAGCAACTGATTCCTAGAACCAAATGAGCTTATTTCACACAGTACAATGTTCGGCAATGAAGATGTTTGTTTTCTCAACAAAGTACTTTAGAAATGAGGCGAATGTTCTAACTTGGCCACCTTTTGAGATTACGTTAACAAGGAAAGTTTGAACTTGCTGCACTCAACCTTCTTCGTACAAATTAAACTGATTCCGAGAAGCGAATTAACTTACTACACACAGTACAGTTTTTGGTTCTGAAGATGTTTCTTTTCTAAAGAAACTACTTTAGAAATTAGGCAAATCTACTACTTTGTGCATCTTTTCAGATTACATTAGCAAGGAAAGTTTGAACTTGCTGCACTCAACCTTCTTTGTAGGAAAGCACCTGATTCCTAGAACCGAATGAGCTTATTTCACACAGTACAATGTTCGGCAATGAAGATGTTTGTTTTCTCACCAAAGTACTTTACAAATGAGGCGAATCTACTAACTTGGCCATCTTTTGAGATTACATTAACAAGGAAAGTTTGAACTTGCTGCACTCAACCTTCTTCTTAGAAATTAAACTGATTCCTAGAAGCGAAGTAACTTATTTCACACAATACAGTGTTTGGTACTGAAGATGTTTCTTTTCTAAAGAAACTACTTTAGAAATGAGGCGAATCCACTAACTTGTACATCTTGTTAGATTACACAAAGTAGGAAAATTTGAACTTGCTGCACTCAACCTTCTTTGTAGGAAAGGAACTGATTCCTAGAACCGAATGAGCTTATTTCACACAGTACAATGTTCGGCAATGAAGATGTTTGTTTTCTCAACAAAGTACTTTACAAATGAGGCGAATGTTCTAACTTGGCCATCTTTTGAGATGACATTAACAAGGAAAGTTTGAACTTGTTGCACTCAACCTTCTTCGTAGAAATTAAACTGATTCCTAGAAGCGAATTAACTTATTTCACACAGTACAGTGTTCGGTACTGAAGATGTTTCTTTTCTAAAGAAACTACTTTAGAAATGAGGCGATTCCACTAACTTGTACATCTTGTTAGATTACACAAAGTAGGAAAGTTTGAACTTTCTGCACTCAACCTTCTTCGTAGGAAAGCAAGTGATTCCTAGAATCGAACTAGCTCATTTCACATAGCACAGTGTTCGGTAATGAAGATGTTTGTTTTCTAAACAAACTACTTTAGAAATGAGGCCAATCTACTAAGTTGTGCATCTTTTCAGATTACATTAACAAGGAAAGTTTGAACTTGCTGCACTCAACCTTCTTTGTATGAAAGCAACTCATTCCTAGAACCGAATGAGCCTATTTCAGACAGTACAATGTTCGGAAATGAAGATGTTTGTTTTCTCAACAAACTACTTTACAAATGAGGCAAATCTACTAACTTGGCCATCTTTTGAGATTACATTAACAAGGAAAGTTTGAACTTGCTGCACTCAACCTTCTTTGTAGGAAAGCAACTGATTCCTAGAACCGAATGAGCTTATTTCACACAGTACAATGTTTGGCAATGAAGATGTTTGTTTTCTCAACAAAGTACTTTACAAATGAGGCGAATGTTCTAACTTGACCATTTTTTGAGATTACATTAACAAGGAAAGTTTGAACTTGCTGCACTCAACCTTCTTCGTAGAAATTAAACTGATTCCGAGAAGCGAATTAACTTATTTCACACAGTACAGTGTTCGGTACTGAAGATGTTTCTTTTCTAAAGAAAATACTTTAGAAATGAGGTGAATCCACGACCTTGTACATCTTGTTAGATTACATAAAGTAGGAACGTTTGAACTAGCTGCACTCAACCTTCTTCGTAGGAAAGGAAGTGTTTCCCAGAATCGAACTAGCTCATTTCACATAGTACAGTGTTCGGTAATGAAGATGATTGTTTTCTAAACAAACTACTTTAGAAATGAGGCCAATCTACTACGTTATGCATCTTTTCAGATTACATTAACAAGGAAAGTTTGAACTTGCTGCACTCAACCTTCTTTGTAGGAAAGCAACTGATTCCTAGAACCGAATGAGATTATTTCACACAGTACAATGTTCGGCAATGAAGATGATTGTTTTCTCAACAAGGTACTTTACAAATGAGGCGAATCTTCTAACTTGGCCATCTTTTTAGATTATATTAACAAGGAAAGTTTGAACTTGCTGCACTCAACCTTCTTCGTAGGAAAGCAAGTGATTCCTAGAATCGAACTAGCTCATTTCACATAGTACAGTGTTCGGTAATGAAGATGTTTGTTTTCTAAACAAACTACTTTAGAAATGAGGCCAATCTACTAAGTTGTGCATCTTTTCAGATTACATTAACAAGGAAAGTTTGAACTTGCTGCACTCAACCTTCTTTGTAGGAAAGCAACTGATTCCTAGAACCGAATGAGCTTATTTCACACAGTACAATGTTCGGCAATGAAGATGTTTGTTTTCTCAACCAACTACTTTACAATGAGGCGAATCTACTAACTTGTACATCTTTTTAGATTACATTAACAAGGAAAGTTTGAACTTGCTGCACTCAACCTTCTTTGTAGGAAAAGCAACTGATTCCTAGAACCGAATGAGCTTATTTCACACAGTACAATGTTCGGCAATGAAGATGTTTGTTTTCTCAACAAAGTACTTTACAAATGAGGCGAATCTTCTAACTTGACCATCTTTTGAGATTACATTAACAAGGAAAGTTTGAACTTGCTGCACTCAACCTTCTTCGTAGAAATTAAACTGATTCCTAGAACCGAATTAACTTATTTCACACAGTACAGTGTTCAGTACTGAAGATGTTTCTTTTCTAAAGAAACTACTTTAGAAATGAGGCGAATCCACTAACTTGTACATCTTGTTAGATTACACAAAGTAGGAAAGTTTGAACTTGCTGCACTCAACCTTCTTCGTAGGAAAGCAAGTGATTCCTAGAATCGAACTAGCTCATTTCACATAGTACAGTGTTCGGTAATGAAGATGTTTGTTTTCTAAACAAACTACTTTAGAAATGAGGCCAATCTACTATCTTGTGCATCTTTTCAGATTACATTAACAAGGAAAGTTTGAACTTGCTGCACTCAACCTTCTTTGTAGGAAAGCAACTGATTCCTAGAAGCGAATGAGCTTATTTCACACAGTACAACGTTCAGCAATGAAGAAGTTTGTTTTCTCAACAAACTATTTTACAAATGAGGCGAATCTACTAACTTGGCCACCTTTTTAGATTACATTAACAAGGAAAGTTTGAATTTGCTGCACTCAACCTTCTTTGTAGGAAAACAACTGATTCCTAGAACCGAATGAGCTTATTTCACACAGTACAATGTTCGGCAATGAAGATGTTTGTTTTCTCAACAAAGTACATTACAAATGAGGCGAATCTTCTAACTTGGCCATCTTTTAAGATTACATTAACAAGGAAAGTTTGAACTTGCTGCACTCAACCTTCTTGGAAGAAATTAAACTGATTCCTAGAAGCGAATTAACTGATTTCACACAGTACAATGTTCGGCAATGAAGATGTTTGTTTTCTCAACAAAGTACTTTACAAATGAGGCGAATGTTCTAACTTGGCCATCTTTTGAGATTACATTAACAAGGAAAGTTTGAACTTGCTGCACTCAACCTTCTTTGTAGAAAAGCAAACTGATTCCTAGAACCGAATTAACTTATTTCACACAGTACAGTGTTCGGTACTGAAGATGTTTATTTTCTAAAGAAACTACTTTAGAAATGAGGCGAATCACTAACTTGTACATCTTGTTAGATTACACAAAGTAGGAAAGTTTGAACTTGCTGCACTCAACCTTCTTTGTAGGAAAGCAAGTGATTCCTAGAATCGAACTAGCTCATTTCACACAGTACAGTGTTCGGTAATGAAGATGTTTGTTTTCTAAACAAACTACTTTAGAAATGAGGCCAATCTACTAAGTTGTGCAACTTTTTAGATTACATTAACAAGGAAAGTTTGAACTTGCTGCACTCAACCTTCTTTGTAGGAAAGCAAATGATTCCTAGAACCGAATGAGCTTAATTCACACAGTACAATGTTCGGCAATGAAGATGTTTGTTTTCTCAACAAAGTACTTTACAAATGAGGCGAATTTTCTAACTTGGCCATCTTTTTAGATTACATTAACAAGGAAAGTTTGAACTTGCTGCAATCAACCTTCTTCGTAGAAATTAAACTGATTCCTAGAAGCGAATTAACTTATTTCACACAGTACAGTGATCGGTACTGAAGTTGTTTCTTTTCTAAAGAAACTACTTTAGAAATGAGGCCAATCTACTAACTTGTGCATCTTTTCAGATTACATTAACAAGGAAAGTTTTTATTTGCTGCACTCAACCTTCTTTGTAGGAAAGCAACTGATTCCTAGAACCGAATGAGCTTATTTCACACAGTACAATGTTCGGCAATGAAGATGTTTGTTTTCTAAACAAACTACTTTACAAATGAGTGAATCTACTAACTTGTGCCATCTTTTTTTAAGATTACATTAACAAGGAAAGTTTGAACTTGCTGCACTCAACCTTCTTTGTAGGAAAGCAACTGATTCCTAGAACCGAATGAGCTTATTTCACACAGTACAATGTTCGGTAATGAAGATGTTTGTTTTCTCAACAAACTACTTTACAAATGAGTCGAATCTACTAACTTGGCCATCTTTTTAGATTACATTAACAAGGAAAGTTTGAACTTGCTGCACTCAACCTTCTTTGTAGAAAGCAACTGATTCCTAGAACCGAATGAGCTTATTTCACACAGTACAATGTTCGGGATTGAAGATGTTTGTTTTCTCAACAAAGTACTTTACAAAATGAGGCGAATCTTCTAACTTGGCCATCTTTTTAGATTACATTAACAAGGAAAGTTTGAACTTGCTGCACTCAACCTTCTTCGTAGAAATTAACTGATTCCTAGAAGCGAATTAACTTATTTCACACAGTACAGTGTTCGGTACTGAAGATGTTTCTTTTCTAAAGAAACTACTTTAGAAATGAGGCCATCCACTAACTTGTACATCTTTTAGATTACATTAACAGGAAAGTTTGAACTTGCTGCACTCAACCTTCTTTGTAGGAAAGCAACTGATTCCTAGAATCGAATGAGCTTATTTCACACAGTACAGTGTTCGGTAATGAAGATGTTTGTTTTCTAAACAAACTACTTTAGAAATGAGGCCAATCTACTAAGTTGTGCATCTTTTCAGATTACATTAACAAGGAAAGTTTGAACTTGCTGCACTCAACCTTCTTTGTAGGAAAGCAACTGATTCCTAGAACCGAATGAGCTTATTTCACACAGTACAATGTTCGGTAATGAAGATGTTTGTTTTCTCAACAAACTACTTTACAAATGAGGCGAATCTACTAACTTGGCCATCTTTTTAGATTACATTAACAAGGAAAGTTTGAACTTGCTGCACTCAACCTTCTTTGTAGGAAAGCAACTGATTCCTAGAACCGAATGAGCTTATTTCACACAGTACAATGTTTGGCAATGAAGATGTTTGTTTTCTCAACAAAGTACTTTACAAATGAGGCGAATCTTCTAACTTGGCCATCTTTTTAGATTACATTAACAAGGAAAGTTTGAACTTGCTGCACTCAACCTTCTTCGTAGAAATTAAACTGATTCCTAGAAGCGAATTAACTTATTTCACACAGTACAGTGTTCGGTACTGAAGATGTTTCTTTTCTAAAGAAACTACTTTAGAAATGAGGAGAATCCACTAACTTGTACATCTTGTTAGATTACACAAAGTAGGAAAGTTTGAACTTGCTGCACTCAACCTTCTTCGTAGGAAAGCAAGTGATTCCTAGAATCGAACTAGCTCATTTCACATAGTACAGTGTTCGGTAATGAAGATGTTTGTTTTCTAAACAAACTACTTTAGAAATGAGGCCAATCTACTAAGTTGTGCATCTTTTCAGATTACATTAACAAGGAAAGTTTGAACTTGCTGCACTCAACCTTCTTTGTAGGAAAGCAACTGATTCCTAGAACCGAATGAGCTTATTTCACACAGTACAATGTTCGGCAATGAAGATGTTTGTTTTCTCAACAAACTACTTTACAAATGAGGCGAATCTACTAACTTGGCCATTTTTTTAGATTACATTAACAAGGAAAGTTTGAACTTGCTGCACTCAACCTTCTTTGTAGGAAAGCAACTGATTCCTAGAACCGAATGAGCTTATTTCACAAAGTACAATGTTCGGTAATGAAGATGTTTGTTTTCTCAACAAAACTACTTTACAAATGAGGCGAATGTTCTAACTTGGCCATCTTTTGAGATTACATTAACAAGGAAAGTTTGAACTTGCTGCACTCAACCTTCTTCGTAGAAATTAAACTGATTCCTAGAAGCGAATTAACTTATTTCACACAGTACAGTGTTCGGTACTGAAGATGTTTCTTTTCTAAAGAAACTACTTTAGAAATGAGGCGAATCCACTAACTTGTACATCTTGTTAGATTACACAAAGTAGGGAAGTTTGAACTTGGTGCACTCAACCTTCTTCGTAGGAAAGCAAGTGATTCCTAGAATCGAACTAGCTCTTTTCACATAGTACAGTGTTCGGTAATGAAGATGTTTGTTTTCTAAACAAACTACTTTAGAAATGAGGCCAATCTACTAAGTTGTGCATCTTTCCAGATTACATTAACAAGGAAAGTTTGAACTTGCTGCACTCAACCTTCTTTGTAGGAAAGCAACTGCTTCCTAGAACCGAATGAGCTTATTTCACACAGTACAATGTTCGGTACTGAAGATGTTTGTTTTCTAAACAAACTACTTTAGAAATGAGGCCAATCTACTAACTTGTGCATCTTTTTAGATTACATTAACAAGGAAAGTTTGAACTTGCTGCACTCAACCTTCTTTGTAGGAAAGCAACTGATTCCTAGAACCGAATGAGCTTATTTCACACAGTACAATGTTCGGCAATGAAGATGTTTGTTTTCTCAACAAACTACTTTACCAATGAGGCGAATACACTAACTTGGCCATCTTTTTAGATTACATTAACAAAGAAAGTTTGAACTTGCTGCACTCAACCTTCTTTGTAGAAAAGCAACTGATTCCTAGAACCTAATGAGCTTATTTCACACAGTACAATGTTCGGCAATGAAGATGTTTGTTTTCTCAACAAAGTACTTTACAAATGAGGCGAATCTTCTAACGTGGCCATCTTTTGAGATTACATTAACAAGGAACGTTTGAACTTGCTGCACTCAACCTTCTTTGTAGAAATTAAACTGATTCCTAGAACCGAATTAACTTATTTCACACAGTACAGTGTTCGGTACTGAAGATGTTTCTTTTCTAAAGAAACTACTTTAGAAATGAGGCGAATCCAAGAACTTGTACATCTTGTTAGATTACATTAAAGTAGGAAAGTTTGAACTTGCTGCACTCAACCTTCTTCGTAGGAAAGCAAGTGATTCCTAGAATCGAACTAGCTCATTTCACACAGTACAGTGTTTGGTAATGAAGATGTTTGTTTTCTAAAGAAACTACTTTAGAAATGAGGCCAATCTACTATGTTGTGCATCTTTTCAGATTACATTAACAACAAGGAAAGTTTGAACTTGCTGCACTCAACCTTCTTTGTAGGAAAGCAACTGATTCCTAGAACCGAATGAGCTTATTTCACACAGTACAATGTTCGGCAATGATGATGTATGTTTTCTCAACAAACTACTTTAAAAATGAGTCGAATCTACTAACTTGGCCATCTTTTTAGATTACATTAGCAAGGAAAGTTTGAAGTTGCTGTACTCAACCTTCTGCGTAGGAAAGCAACTGTTTCCTAGAACCGAATAAGCTTATTTCACACAGTACAATGTTCGACATTGAAGATATTTGTTTCCTCAACAAAGTACTTTACAAATGAGGCGAATCTTCTAACTTGGCTATCTTTTTGGATTACTTTAACAAGGAAAGTTTGAACTTGTTTCACTCAACCTTCTTCGTAGAAATTAAACTGATCCGTAGAAGCGAATTAACTTATTTCACACAGTACAGTGTTCGGTAATGAAGATGTTTCTTTTCTAAAGAAACTACATTAGAAATGAGGCCAATCTACTAACGTTGTGCATCTTTTCAGATTACATTAACAAGGAAAGTTTGAACTTGCTGCACTCAACCTTCTTTGTAGGAAAGCAACTGATTCCTAGAACCGAATGAGCTTATTTCACACAGTACAATGTTCGGCAATGAAGATGTTTGTTTTCTCAACAAAGTACTTTACAAATGAGGCGAATCTTCTAACTTGGCCATCTTTTTGAGATTAAATTAACAAGGAAAGTTTGAAATTGCTGCACTCAACCTTCTTTGTAGAAATTAAACTGATTCCTAGAAGTGAATTAACTTATTTCACACAGTACAGTGTTAGGTAATGAAGATGTTTCTTTTCTAAAGAAACTACTTTAGAAATGAGGCCAATCTACTAACGTTGTGCATCTTTTCAGATTACATTAACAAGGAAAGTTTGAACTTGCTGCACTCAACCTTCTTTGTAGGAAAGCAACTGATTCCTAGAACCGAATGAGCTTATTTCACACAGTACAATGTTCGGTAATGAAGATGTTTGTTTTCTCAACAAACTACTTTACATATGAGTCGAATCTACTAACTTGGCCATCTTTTTAGATTACATTAACAAGGAAAGTTTGAACTTGCTGCACTCAACCTTCTTTGTAGGAAAGCAACTGATTCCTAGAACCGAATGAGCTTATTTCACACAGTACAATGTTCGGCAATGAAGATGTTTGTTTTCTCAACAAACTACTTTACAAATGAGTCGAATCTGCTAACTTGGCCATCTTTTTAGATTACATTAACAAGGAAAGTTTGACCTTGCTGCACTCAACATTCTTTGTAGGAAAGCAACTGATTCCTAGAACCGAGTGAGCTTATTTCACACAGTACAATGTTCGGCAATGAAGATGTTTGTTTTCTCAACAAACTACTTTACAAATGAGTCTAATCTACTAACTTGGCCAACTCTTTAGATTACATTAACAAGGAAAGTTTGAATTTGCTGCACTCAACCTTCTTTGTAGGAAAGCAACTGATTCCTAGAACCGAATGACCTTATTTCACACAGTACAATATTCGGCAATGAAGATGTTTGTTTTCTCAACAAAGTCCTTTATAAATGAGGCGAATCTTCTAACTTGGCCATCTTTTGAGATTACATTAACAAGTAAAGTTTGAACTTGCTGCACTCAACCTTCTTCGTAGAAATTAAACTGATTCCTAGAAGCGAATTAACTTATTTGACACAGTACAGTGTTCGGTACTGAAGATCTATCTTTTCTAAAGAAACTACTTTAGAAATGAGGCGAATCCAGTAACTTGTACATCTTGTTAGAATACACAAAGTAGGAAAGTTTGAACTTGCTTCACTCAACCTTCTTCGTAGGAAAGCAAGTGTTTCCTAGAATCGAACTAGCTCATTGCACATAGCACAGTGTTCGGTAATGAAGATGTTTCTTTTCTAAACAAACTACTTTAGAAATGAGGCCAATCTACTAAGTTGTGCATCTTTTCAGATTACATTAACAAGGAAAGTTTGAACTTGCTGCACTCAACCTTCTTTGTAGGAAAGCAACTGATTCCTAGAACCGAATGAGCTTATTTCACACAGTACAATGTTCGGGAATGAAGATGTTTGTTTTCTCACCAAACTACTTTACAAATGAGTCTAATCTACTAACTTGACCATCTCTTTAGATTACATTAACAAGGAAAGTTTGAATTTGCTGCACTCATCCTTCTTTGTAGGAAAGCAACTGATTCCTAGAACCGAATGAGCTTATTTCACACAGTACAATGTTCGGCAATGAAGATGTTTGTTTTCTCAACAAAGTACTTTACAAATGAGGCGAATCTTCTAAATTGGCCATCTTTTGAGATTAAATTAACAAGGAAAGTTTGAAATTGCTGCACTCAACCTTCTACGTAGAAATTAAACTGATTCCTAGAACCGATTAACTTATTTGACACAGTACAGTGTTCGGTACTGAAGATGTTTCTTTTCTAAAGAAACTACTTTAGAAATGAGGTGAATCCAAGAACTTGTACATCTTGTTAGATTACACAAAGTAGGAAAGTTTGAACTTGCTGCACTCAACCTTCTTCGTAGGAAAGCAAGTGATTCCTAGAATCGAACTAGCTCATTTCACATAGTACAGTGTTCGGTAATGAAGATGTTTGTTTTCTCAACAAACTACTTTAGAAATGAGGCCAATCTACTAAGTTGTGCATCTTTTCAGATTACATTAACAAGGAAAGGTTGAACTAGCTGCACTCAACCTTCTTTGTAGGAAAGCAACTGATTCCTAGAACCGAATGAGCTTATTTCACACAGTACAATGTTCGGTAATGAAGATGTTTGTTTTCTCAACAAACTACTTTACAAATGAGGCGAATCTACTAATTTCGCCATCTTTTTAGATTACATTAACAAGGAAAGTTTGAACTTGCTGCTCTCAACCTTCTTTGTAGGAAAGCAACTGATTCCTAGAACCGAATGAGCTTATTTCACACAGTACAATGTTCGGCAATGAAGATGTTTGTTTTCTCAACAAAGTACTTTATAAATGAGGCGAATCTTCTAACTTGGCCATCTTTTGAGATTCCTTTAACAAGTAAAGTTTGTACTTGCTGCACTCAACATTCTTCGTAGAAATTAAACTGATTCCTAGAAGCGAATTAACTTATTTCACACTTTACAGTGTTCGGTACTGAAGACGTATCTTTTCTAAAGAAACTACTTTAGAAATGAGGCGAATCCACTAACTTGTACATCTTGTTAGATTACACAAAGTAGGAAAGTTTGAACTTGCTGCACTCAACCTTCTTCGTAGGAAAGCAAGTGATTCCTAGAATCGAACTAGCTCATTTCACATAGCACAGTGTTCGGTAATGAAGATGTTTGTTTTCTAAACAAACTACTTTAGAAATGAGGCCAATCTACTAAGTTGTGCATCTTTTCAGATTACATTAACAAGGAAAGTTTGAACTTGCGGTACTCAACCTTCTTTGTAGGAAAGCAACTGATTCCTAGAACCGAATGAGCTTATTTCACACAGTACAATGTTCGACAATGAAGATATTTGTTTCCTCAACAAAGTACTTTACAAATGAGGCGAATCTTCTAACTTGGCTATCTTTTTAGATTACATTAACAAGGAAAGTTTGAACTTGTTGCACTCAACCTTCTTCGTAGAAATTAAAATGATCCGTAGAAGCGAATTAACTTATTTCACACTGTACAGTGTTCGGTACTGAAGATGTTTCTTTTCTAAAGAAACTACTTTAGAAATGAGGCCAATCTACTACGTTGTGCATCTTTTCAGATTACATTAACAAGGCAAGTTTGAACTTGCTGCACACAACCTTCTTTGTAGGAAAGCAACTGATTCCTAGAACCGAATGAGCTTATTTCACACAGTACAATGTTTGGCAATGAAGATGTTTGTTTTCTCAACAAAGTAGTATACAAATGAGGTGAATCTTCTAACTTGGCCATCTTTTTAGATTACATTAACGAGGAAAGTTTGAACTTGCTGCACTCAACCTTCTTCGTAGAAATTAAACTGATTCCTAGAAGCGAATTAACTTATTTCACACAGTACAGTGTTCGGTACTGAAGATGTTTCTTTTCTAAAGAAACTACTTTAGAAATGAGGAGAATCCACGAACTTGTACATCTTGTTAGATTACACAAAGTAGGAACCTTTGAACTTGCTGCACTCAATCTTCTTCATAGGAAAAGCAAGTGATTCCTAGAATCGAACTCTCTCATTTCACATAGTACAGTGTTCGGTAATGAAGATGTTTGTTTTCTAAACAAACTACTTTAGAAATGAGGCCAATCTACTAAGTTGTGCATCTTTTCAGATTACATTAACAAGGAAAGTTTGAACTTGCTGCACTCAACCTTCTTTGTAGGAAAGCAACTGATTCCTAGAACCGAATGAGCTTATTTCACACAGTACAATGTTCGGCAATGAAGATGTTTGTTTTCTCAACAAACTACTTTACAAATGAGGCGAATCTACTAACTTGGCCATCTTTTTAGATTACATTAACAAGGAAAGTTTGAACTTGCTGCACTCAACCTTCTTTGTAGGAAAGCAACTGATTCCTAGAACCGAATGAGCTCATTTCACAAAGTACAATGTTCGGCAATGAAGATGTTTGTTTTCTCAACAAAGTACTTTACAAATGAGGCCAATCTTCTAACTTGGCCATCTTTTGAGATTACATTAACAAGGAAAGTTTGAACTTGCTGCACTCAACCTTCTTCGTAGAAATTAAACTGATTCCTAGAAGCGAATTAACTTATTTCACACAGTACAGTGTTCGGTACTGAAGATGTTTCTTTTCTAAAGAAACTACTTTAGAAATGAGGCGAATCCACTAACTTGTACATCTTGTTAGATTACACAAAGTAGGAAAGTTTGAACTTGCTGCACTCAACCTTCTTCGTAGGAAAGCAAGTGATTCCTAAAATCGAACTAGCTCATTTCACATAGTACAGTGTTCGGTAATGAAGATGTTTGTTTTCTAAACAAACTACTTTAGAAATGAGGCCAATCTACTAAGTTGTGCATCTTTTCAGATTACATTAACAAGGAAAGTTCGAATTAGCTGCACTCAACCTTCTTTGTAGGAAAGCACCTGATTCCTAGATCCGAATGAGCTTATTTCACACAGTACAATGTTCGGCAATGAAGATGTTTGTTTTCTAAACAAACTACTTTAGAAATAAGGCAATCTACTAAGTTGTGCATCTTTTCAGATTAGATTAACAAGGAAAGTTTGAACTTGCTACACTCAACCTTCTTTGTAGGAAAGCAACTGATTCCTAGAACCGAATGAGCTTATTTCACACAGTACAATGTTCGGCAATGAAGATGTTTGTTTTCTCAACAAACTACTTTACCAATGAGGCGAATACACTAACTTGGCCATCTTTTTAGATTACATTAACAAAGAAAGTTTGAACTTGCTGCACTCAACCTTCTTTGTAGAAAAGCAACTGATTCCTAGAACCTAATGAGCTTATTTCACACAGTACAGTGTTCGGCAATGAAGATGTTTGTTTTCTCAACAAAGTACTTTACAAATGAGGCGAATGTTCTAACGTGGCCATCTTTTGAGATTACATTAACAAGGAACGTTTGAACTTGCTGCACTCAACCTTCTTCGTAGAAATTAAACTGTTTCCTAGAAGCGAATTAACTTATTTGACACAGTACAGTGTTCGGTACTGAAGATGTTTCTTTTCTAAAGAAACTACTTTAGAAATGAGGCGAATCCAAGAACTTGTACATCTTGTTAGATTACCCAAAGTAGGAAAGTTTGAACTTGCTGCACTCAACCTTCTTCGTAGGAAAGCAAGTGATTCCTAGAATCGAACTAGCTCATTTCACATAGTACAGTGTTTGGTAATGAAGATCTTTGTTTTCTAAAGAAACTACTTTAGAAATGAGGCCAATCTACTATGTTGTGCATCTTTTCAGGCTACATTAACAAGGAAAGTTTGAACTTGCTACACTCAACCTTCTTTGTAGGAAAGCAACTGATTCCTAGAACCGAATGAGCTTATTTCACACAGTACAATATTCGGCAATGATGATGTATGTTTTCTCAACAAACTACTTTAAAAATGAGTCGAATCTACTAACTTGGCCATCTTTTTAGATTACATTAGCAAGGAAAGTTTGAAGTTGCTGTACTCAACCTTCTGCGTAGGAAAGCAACTGTTTCCTAGAACCGAATAAGCTTATTTCACACAGTACAATGTTCGACATTGAAGATATTTGTTTCCTCAACAAAGTACTTTACAAATGAGGCGAATCTTCTAACTTGGCTATCTTTTTGGATTACTTTAACAAGGAAAGTTTGAACTTGTTTCACTCAACCTTCTTCGTAGAAATTAAACTGATCCGTAGAAGCGAATTAACTTATTTCACACAGTACAGTGTTCGGTACTGAAGATGTTTCTTTTCTAAAGAAACTACATTAGAAATGAGGCCAATCTACTACGTTGTGCATCTTTTCACATTACAGTAACAAGGAAACTTTGAACTTGCTGCACTCAACCTTCTTTGTAGGAAAGCAACTGATTCCTAGAACCGAATGAGCTTATTTCACACAGTACAATGTTCGGCAATGAAGATGTTTGTTTTCTCAACAAAGTACTTTACAAATGAGGCGAATGTTCTAACTTGGCCATCTTTTCAGTTTAAATTAACAAGGAAGTTTGAAATTGCTGCACTCAACCTTCCTCATAGAAATTAAACTGATTCCTAGAAGTGAATTAACTTATTTCACACAGTACAGTGTTCGGTACTGAAGATGTTTCTTTTCTAAAGAAACTACTTTAGAAATGAGGCCAATCTACTACGTTGTGCATCTTATCAGATTACAGTAACAAGGAAACTTTGAACTTGCTGCACTCAACCTTCTTTGTAGGAAAGCAACTGATTCCTAGAACCGAATGAGCTTATTTCACACAGTACAATGTTCGGCAATGAAGATGTTTGTTTTCTCAACAAACTACTTTACATATGAGTCGAATCTACTAACTTGGCCATCTTTTTAGATTACATTAACAAGGAAAGTTTGAACTTGCTGCACTCAACCTTCTTTGTAGGAAAGCAACTGATTCCTAGAACCGAATGAGCTTATTTCACACAGCAATGAAGATGTTTGTTTTCTCAACAAACTACTTTACAAGTGAGTCGAATCTGCTAACGTGGACACCTTTTAGATTACATTAACAAGGAAAGTTTGACCTTGCTGCACTCAACATTCTTTGTAGGAAAGCAACTGATTCCTAGAACCGAGTGAGCTTATTTCACACAGTACAATGTTCGGCAATGAAGATGTTTGTTTTCTCAACAAACTACTTTACAAATGAGTCTAATCTACTAACTTGGCCAACTCTTTTTAGATTACATTAACAAGGAAAGTTTGAACTTGCTGCACTCAACCTTCTTTGTAGGAAAGCAACTGATTCCTAGAACCGAATGACCTTATTTCACACAGTACAATATTCGGCAATGAAGATGTTTGTTTTCTCAACAAAGTACTTTATAAATGAGGCGAATCTTCTAACTTGGCCATCTTTTGAGATTACATTAACAAGTAAAGTTTGAACTTGCTGCACTCAACCTTCTTCGTAGAAATTAAACTGATTCCTAGAAGCGAATTAACTTATTTCACACAGTACAGTGTTCGGTACTGAAGATCTATCTTTTCTAAAGAAACTACTTTAGAAATGAGGCGAATCCAGTAACTTGTACATCTTGTTAGAATACACAAAGTAGGAAAGTTTGAACTTGCTTCACTCAACCTTCTTCGTAGGAAAGCAAGTGTTTCCTAGAATCGAACTAGCTCATTTCACATAGCAGAGTGTTCGGTAATGAAGATGTTTCTTTTCTAAACAAACTACTTTAGAAATGAGGCCAATCTACTAAGTTGTGCATCTTTTCAGATTACATTAACAAGGAAAGTTTGAACTTGCTGCACTCAACCTTCTTTGTAGGAAAGCAACTGATTCCTAGAACCGAATGAGCTTATTTCACACAGTACAATGTTCGGGAATGAAGATGTTTGTTTTCTCACCAAACTACTTTACAAATGAGTCTAATCTACTAACTTGACCATCTCTTTAGATTACATTAACAAGGAAAGTTTGAATTTGCTGCACTCATCCTTCTTTGTAGGAAAGCAACTGATTCCTAGAACCGAATGAGCTTATTTCACACAGTACAATGTTCGGCAATGAAGATGTTTGTTTTCTCAACAAAGTACTTTACAAATGAGGCGAATCTTCTAAATTGGCCATCTTTTGAGATTAAATTAACAAGGAAAGTTTGAAATTGCTGCACTCAACCTTCTACGTAGAAATTAAACTGATTCCTAGAAGCGAATTAACTTATTTGACACAGTACAGTGTTCGGTACTGAAGATGTTTCTTTTCTAAAGAAACTACTTTAGAAATGAGGTGAATCCAAGAACTTGTACATCTTGTTAGATTACACAAAGTAGGAAAGTTTGAACTTGCTGCACTCAACCTTCTTCGTAGGAAAGCAAGTGATTCCTAGAATCGAACTAGCTCATTTCACATAGTACAGTGTTCGGTAATGAAGATGTTTGTTTTCTCAACAAACTACTTTAGAAATGAGGCCAATCTACTAAGTTGTGCATCTTTTCAGATTACATTAACAAGGAAAGTTTGAACTAGCTGCACTCAACCTTCTTTGTAGGAAAGCAACTGATTCCTAGAACCGAATGAGCTTATTTCACACAGTACAATGTTCGGCAATGAAGATGTTTGTTTTCTCAACAAACTACTTTACAAATGAGGCGAATCTACTAATTTCGCCATCTTTTTAGATTACATTAACAAGGAAAGTTTGAACTTGCTGCTCTCAACCTTCTTTGTAGGAAAGCAACTGATTCCTAGAACCGAATGAGCTTATTTCACACAGTACAATGTTCGGCAATGAAGATGTTTGTTTTCTCAACAAAGTACTTTATAAATGAGGCGAATCTTCTAACTTGGCCATCTTTTGAGATTACCTTAACAAGTAAAGTTTGTACTTGCTGCACTCAACATTCTTCGTAGAAATTAAACTGATTCCTAGAAGCGAATTAACTTATTTCACACTTTACAGTGTTCGGTACTGAAGATGTATCTTTTCTAAAGAAACTACTTTAGAAATGAGGCGAATCCACTAACTTGTACATCTTGTTAGATTACACAAAGTAGGAAAGTTTGAACTTGCTGCACTCAACCTTCTTCGTAGGAAAGCAAGTGATTCCTAGAATCGAACTAGCTCATTTCACATAGCACAGTGTTCGGTAATGAAGATGTTTGTTTTCTAAACAAACTACTTTAGAAATGAGGCCAATCTACTAAGTTGTGCATCTTTTCAGATTACATTAACAAGGAAAGTTTGAACTTGCTGCACTCAACCTTCTTTGTAGGAAAGCAACTGATTCCTAGAACCGAATGAGCTTATTTCACACAGTACAATGTTCGACAATGAAGATGTTTGTTTTCTCAACAAAGTACTTTACAAATGAGGCGAATCTTCTAACTTGGCTATCTTTTTAGATTACATTAACAAGGAAAGTTTGAACTTGTTGCACTCAACCTTCTTCGTAGAAATTAAAATGATCCGTAGAAGCGAATTAACTTATTTCACACTGTACAGTGTTCGGTACTGAAGATGTTTCTTTTCTAAAGAAACTACTTTAGAAATGAGGCCAATCTACTACGTTGTGCATCTTTTCAGATTACATTAACAAGGCAAGTTTGAACTTGCTGCACTCAACCTTCTTTGTAGGAAAGCAACTGATTCCTAGAACCGAATGAGCTTATTTCACACAGTACAATGTTCGGCAATGAAGATGTTTGTTTTCTCAACAAAGTACGTTACAAATGAGGTGAATGTTCTAACTTGGCCATCTTTTCTGATTACATTAACAAGGAAGATTGAACTTGCTGCACTCAACCTTCTTCATAGAAATTAAACTGATTCCTAGAAGTGAATTAACTTATTTCACACAGTACAGTGTTCGGTACTGAAGTTTTTTCTTTTCTAAAGAAACTACTTTAGAAATGAGGCGAATCCACTAACTTGTACATTTTGTTAGATTACACAAAGTAGGAAAGATTGAACTTGCTGCACTCAACTTTATTCATAGGAAAGCAAGTGATTCCGAGAATCGAACTAGCTCATTTCACATTGTACAGTGTTCGGTAATGAAGATGTTTGTTTTCTAAACAAACTCCTTTAGAAATGAGGCAAATCTACTAAATTGTGCATCTTTTCAGATTACATTAACAAGGAAAGTTTGAACTTGCTGCACTCAACCTTCTTTGTAGGAAAGCAACAGATTACTAGAACCGAATGAGCTTATTTCACACAGTACAATGTTTGGCAATGAAGATGTTTGTTTTCTCAACAAACTACTTTACAAATGAGTCGAATCTACTAACTTGGCCATCTTTTTAGATTACATTAACAAGGAAAGTTTGAACTTGCTGCACTCAACCTTCTTTGTAGGAAAGCAACTGATTCCTAGATCTGAATGAGCTTATTTCACACAGTACAATGTTCGGCAATGAAGATGTTTGTTTTCTCAACAAACTACTTTACAAATGAGTCTAATCTACTAACTTGGCCATCTTTTTAGATTACATTAACAAGGAAAGTTTGAACTTGCTGCACTCAACCTTCTTTGTAGGAAAGCAACTGATTCCTAGAACCGAATGACCTTATTTCACACAGTACAATGTTCGGCAATGAAGATGTTTGTTTTCTCAAGAAACTACTTTACAAATGAGTCGAATCTACTAACTTGGCCATCTTTTTAGATTACATTAACAAGCAAAGTTTGAACTTGCTGCACACAACAATCTTCGTAGAAATTAAACTGATTCATAGAAGCGAATTAACTTATTTCACAAAGTACAGTGTTCGGAATGAAGATGTTTCTTTTCTAAAGAAACTACTTTAGAAAAGAGGCCAATCCAGTAACTTGTACATCTTGTTAGATTACACAAAGTAGGAAAGTTTGAACTTGCTGCACTCAACCTTCTTCGTAGGAAAGCAAGTGATTCCTAGAATCGAACTAGCTCATTTCACATAGTACAGTGTTCGGTAATGAAGATGTTTCTTTTCTAAACAAACTACTTTAGAAATGAGGCCAATCTACTAAGTTGTGCATCTTTTCAGATTACATTAACAAGGAAAGTTTGAACTTGCTGCACTCAACCTTCTTTGTAGGAAAGCAACTGATTCCTAGAACCGAATGAGCTTATTTCACACAGTACAATGTTCGGCAATGAAGATGTTTGTTTTCTCAACAAAGTACTTTACAAATGAGGCGAATCTTCTAAATTGGCCATCTTTTGAGATTACATTAACAAGGAAAGTTTGAACTTGCTGCACTCAACCTTCTTCGTAGAAATTAAACTGATTCCTAGAAGCGAATTAACTTATTTCACACAGTACAGTGTTCGGTACTGAAGATGTTTCTTTTCTAAAGAAACTACTTTAGAAATGAGGTGAATCCAAGAACTTGTACATCTTTTAGATTACACAAAGTAGGAAAGTTTGAACTTGCTGCACTCAACCTTCTTCGTAGGAAAGCAAGTGATTCCTAGAATCGAACTAGCTCATTTCACATAGTACAGTGTTCGGTAATGAAGATGTTTGTTTTCTCAACAAACTACTTTAGAAATGAGGCCAATCTACTAAGTTGTGCATCTTTTCAGATTACATTAACAAGGAAAGTTTGAACTTGCTGCACTCAACCTTCTTTGTAGGAAAGCAACTGATTCCTAGAACCGAATGAGCTTATTTCACACAGTACAATGTTCGGAAATGAAGATGTTTGTTTTCTCAACAAACTACTTTACAAATGAGGCGAATCTACTAATTTCGCCCATCTTTTTAGATTACATTAACAAGGAAAGTTTGAACTTGCTGCACTCAACCTTCTTTGTAGGAAAGCAACTGATTCCTAGAACCGAATGAGCTTATTTCACACAGTACAATGTTCGCAATGAAGATGTTTGTTTTCTCAACAAAGTACTTTATAAATGAGGCGAATCTTCTAACTTGGCCATCTTTTGAGATTACATTAACAAGGAAAGTTTGAACTTGCTGCACTCAACCTTCTTCGTAGAAATTAAACTGATTCCTAGAACTGAATTAACTTATTTCACACAGTACAGTGTTCGGTACTGAAGATGTTTCTTTTCTAAAGAAACTACTTTAGAAATGAGGCGAATCCACTAACTTGTACATCTTGTTAGATTACACAAAGTAGGAAAGTTTGAACTTGCTGCACTCAACCTTCTTTGTAGGAAAGCAAGTGATTCCTAGAATCGAACTAGCTCATTTCACATAGTACAGTGTTCGGTAATGAAGATGTTTGTTTTCTTTCAACAAACTACTTTAGAAATGAGGCCAATCTACTAAGTTGTGCATCTTTTTCAGATTACATTAACAAGGAAAGTTTGAACTTGCTGCACTCAACCTTCTTTGTAGGAAAGCAACTGATTCCTAGAACCGAATGAGCTTATTTCACACAGTACAATGTTCGACAATGAAGATGTTTGTTTTCTCAACAAAGTACTTTACAAATGAGGCGAATCTTCTAACTTGGCTATCTTTTTAGATTACATTAACAAGGAAAGTTTGAACTTGCTGCACTCAACCTTCTTCGTAGAAATTAAACTGATTCCTAGAACCGAATTAACTTATTTCACACAGTACAGTGTTCGGTACTGAAGATGTTTCTTTTCTAAAGAAACTACTTTAGAAATGAGGCCAATCTACTAACTTGTGCATCTTTTTAGATTACATTAACAAGGAAAGTTTGAACTTGCTGCACTCAACCTTCTTTGTAGGAAAGCAACTGATTCCTAGAACCGAATGAGCTTATTTCACACAGTACAATGTTCGGTAATGAAGATGTTTGTTTTCTCAACAAACTACTTTACAAATGAGGCCAATCTTCTAACTTGGCCATCTTTTCTGATTACATTAACAAGGAAGATTGAACTTGCTGCACTCAACCTTCTTCATAGAAATTAAACTGATTCCTAGAAGTGAATTAACTTATTTCACACAGTACAGTGTTCGGTACTGAAGATGTTTGTTTTCTAAAGAAACTACTTTAGAAATGAGGCGAATCTACTAACTTGTACATCTTGTTAGATTACATTAACAAGGAAAGTTTGAACTTGCTGCACTCAACCTTCTTTGTAGGAAAGCAACTGATTCCGAGAATCGAACTAGCTCATTTCACATTGTACAGTGTTCGGTAATGAAGATGTTTGTTTTCTAAACAAACTCCTTTAGAAATGAGGCAAATCTACTAAATTGTGCATCTTTTCAGATTACATTAACAAGGAAAGTTTGAACTTGCTGCACTCAACCTTCTTTGTAGGAAAGCAACAGATTACTAGAACCGAATGAGCTTATTTCACACAGTACAATGTTTGGCAATGAAGATGTTTGTTTTCTCAACAAACTACTTTACAAATGAGTCGAATCTACTAACTTGGCCATCTTTTTAGATTACATTAACAAGGAAGTTTGAACTTGCTGCACTCAACCATCTTCATAGAAATTAAACTGATTCCTAGAAGCGAATTAACTTATTTCACACAGTACAGTGTTCGGTACTGAAGATGTTTCTTTTCTAAAGAAACTACTTTAGAAATGAGGCGAATCCACTAACTTGTACATCTTTTTAGATTACATTAAAAAGAGAAAGTTTGAACTTGCTGCACTCAACCTTCTTCTGTAGGAAAGCAACTGATTCCTAGAATCGAACTAGCTTATTTCACACAGTACAATGTTCGGTAATGAAGATGTTTGTTTTCTAAACAAACTACTTTAGAAATGAGGCCAATCTACTAACTTGTGCATCTTTTTAGATTACATTAACAAAGAAAGTTTGAACTTGCTGCACTCAACCTTCTTTGTAGGAAAGCAACTGATTCCTAGAACCGAATGAGCTTATTTCACACAGTACAATGTTCGGCAATGAAGATGTTTGTTTTCTCAACAAAGTACTTTACAAATGAGGCGAATGTTCTAACTTGGCCATCTTTTTAGATTACATTAACAAGGAAAGTTTGAACTTGCTGCACTCAACCTTCTTTGTAGAAATTAAACTGATTCCTAGAACCGAATTAACTTATTTCACACAGTACAGTGTTCGGTACTGAAGATGTTTTTTTTCTAAAGAAACTACTTTAGAAATGAGGCCAATCTACTAACTTGTGCATCTTTTTAGATTACATTAACAAGGAAAGTTTGAACTTGCTGCACTCAACCTTCTTTGTAGGAAAGCAACTGATTCCTAGAACCGAATGAGCTTATTTCACACAGTACAATGTTCGGCAATGAAGATGTTTGTTTTCTCAACAAACTACTTTACAAATGAGGCGAATCTACTAACTTGTCCATCTTTTTAGATTACATTAACAAGGAAAGTTTGAACTTGCTGCACTCAACCTTCTTTGTAGGAAAGCAAACTGATTCCTAGAACCGAATGAGCTTATTTCACACAGTACAATGTTCGCAATGAAGATGTTTGTTTTCTCAACAAACTACTTTACAAATGAGGCGAATCTACTAACTTGGCCATCTTTTTAGATTACATTAACAAGGAAAGTTTGAACTTGCTGCACTCAACCTTCTTTGTAGAAATTAAACTGATTCCTAGAACTGAATGAAATTTCACACAGTACAATGTTAAGCAATGAAGATGTTTGTTTTCTAAACAAACTACTTTACAATGAGGCGAATCTACTAACTTGCCATCTTTTTGATTATCTTAACAAGGAAAGTTTGAACTTGCTGCACTACATTTGTAGTGCAAGGAAATGTTTGAACTTGTTGCAATGACTGTTTGTTTTCAACCTTCTAACTCTGTGCATCTTTTTAGATAAAAATAATAAAAGTTTGAAAAAAAAAGAACTGATTCCTAAAGCGAATGTAACTTATTTCACACAGTACAGTGTTCGAACTGAAGATGTTTCTTTTCTAAAGAAACTACTTTAGAAATGAGGCGAATCCACTAACTTGTACATCTTGTTAGATTACATTAACAAGGAAAGTTTGAACTTGCTGCACTCACTTCTTTGTAGGAAAGCAAGTGATTCCTGGATACGAACTAGCTCATTTCACATAGTACAGTGTTCGGTAATGAAGATGTTTGTTTTCTAAACAAACTACTTTAGAAATGAGGCCAATCTACTAAGTTGTGCATCTTTTCAGATTACATTAACAAGGAAAGTTTGAACTTGCTGCACTCAACCTTCTTTGTAGGAAAGCAACTGATTCCTAGAACCGAATGAGCTTATTTCACACAGTACAATGTTCGGCAATGAAGATGTTTGTTTTCTCAACAAAGTACTTTACAAATGAGGCGAATCTTCTAACTTGGCCATCTTTTTAGATTACATTAACAAGGAAAGTTTGAACTTGCTGCACTCAACCTTCTTTGTAGAAATTAAACTGATTTCTAGAAGCGAATTAACTTATTTCACACAGTACAGTGTTCGGTAATGAAGATGTTTGTTTTCTAAAGAAACTACTTTAGAAATGAGGCGAATCTACTAACTTGTACATCTTTTGAGATTACATTAACAAGGAAAGTTTGAACTTGCTGCACTCAACCTTCTTTGTAGGAAAGCAACTGATTCCTAGAATCGAATGAGCTTATTTCACACAGTACAGTGTTCAGTAATGAAGATGTTTGTTTTCTAAAGAAACTACTTTAGAAATGAGGCCAATCTACTAAGTTGTGCATCTTTTTAGATTACATTAACAAGGAAAGTTTGAACTTGCTGCACTCAACCTTCTTTGTAGGAAAGCAACTGATTCCTAGAACCGAATGAGCTTATTTCACACCGTACAATGTTCGGTAATGAAGATGTTTGTTTTCTCAACAAACTACTTTACAAATGAGGCGAATCTACTAACTTGGCCATCTTTTTAGATTACATTAACAAGGAAAGTTTGAACTTGCTGCACTCAACCTTCTTTGTAGGAAAGCAACTGATTCCTAGAACCGAATGAGCTTATTTCACACAGTACAATGTTCGGCAATGAAGATGTTTGTTTTCTCAGCAAAGTACTTTACAAATGAGGCGAATCTTCTAAGTTGGCCATCTTTTTAGATTACATGAACAAGGATAGTTTGAACTTGCTGCACTCAACCTTCTTTGCAGGAAAGCAAGTGATTCCTAGAATCGTAATAGCTCATTTCACATAGTACAGTGTTCTGTAATGAAGATGTTTATGTTCTAAATAAACTACTTTAGAAATGAGGCCAATCTACTAAGTTGTGCATCTTTTCACATTACATTAACAAGGAAAGTTTGAACTTGCTGCACTCAACCTTCTTTGTAGGAAAGCAACTGATTCCTAGAACCGAATGAGCTTATTTCACACGGTACAATGTTCGGCAATGAAGATGTTTGTTTTCTCAACAAACTACTTTACAAATGCGGTTAATTTTCTAACTTGGGCATCTTTTGAGATTACATTAGCAAGGAGAGTTTGAACTTGCTGCACTCAACCTTCTTCGTAGAAATTAAACTGATTCCTAGAAGCGAATTAACTTATTTCACACAGTACAGTGTTCGGTACTGAAGATGTTTCTTTTCTAAAGAAACTACTTTAGAAATGAGGCGAATCCACTAACTTGTACATCTTTTAGATTACACAAAGTAGGAAAGTTTGAACTTGCTGCACTCAACCTTCTTTGTAGGAAAGCAAGTGATTCCTAGAATCGAACTAGCTTATTTCACAGAGTACAGTGTTCGGTAATGAAGATGTTTGTTTTCTAAACAAACTACTTTAGAAATGAGGACAATCTACTAAGTTGTGCATCTTTTCAGATTACATTAACAAGGAAAGTTTGAACTTGCTGCACTCAACCTTCTTTGTAGGAAAGCAACTGATTCCTAGAACCGAATGAGCTTATTTCACACAGTACAATGTTCGGCAATGAAGATGTTTGTTTTCTCAACAAACTAATTTACAAATGAGGCGAATCTACTAACTTGGCCATCTTTTTAGATTACATTAACAAGGAAAGTTTGAACTTGCTGCACTCAACCTTCTTTGTAGGAAAGCAACTGATTCCTAGAACTAATGAGCTTATTTCACACAGTACAATGTTCTGTAATGAAGATGTTTGTTTTCTCAACAAATTACTTTACAAATGAGGCGAATCTTCTAACTTGGCCATCTTTTTAGATTACATTAACAAGGAAAGTTTGAACTTGCTGCACTCAACCTTCTTCGTAGAAATTAAACTGATTCCTAGAAGCGAAATTAACTTATTTCACACAGTACAGTGTTCGGTACTGAACATGTTTCTTTTCTAAAGAAACTACTTTAGAAATGAGGCCAATCTACTAAGTTGTGCATCTTTTCAGATTACATTAACAAGGAAAGTTTGAACTTGCTGCACTCAACCTTCTTTGTAGGAAAGCAACTGATTCCTAGAACCGAATGAGCTTATTTCACACAGTACAATGTTCGGCAATGAAGATGTTTATTTTCTCAACAAACTACTTTACAAATGAGTCGAATCTACTAACTTGGCCATCTTTTTAGATTACATTAACAAGGAAAGTTTGAACTTGCTGCACTCAACCTTCTTTGTAGGAAAGCAACTGATTCCTAGAACCGAATGAGCTTATTTCACACAGTACAATGTTCGGCAATGAAGATGTTTGTTTTCTCAAGAAAGTACTTTATCAATGAGGTTAATGTTCTAACTTGGCCATCTTTTGAGATTACATTAACAAGGAAAGTTTGAACTTGCTGCACTCAACCTTCTTCGTAGAAATTAAACTGATTCCTAGAAGCGAATTAACTTATTTCACACAGTACAGTGTTCGGTACTGAAGATGTTTCTTTTCTAAAGAAACTACTTTAGAAATGAGGCCAATCTACTACGTTGTGCATCTTTTTAGATTACATTAACAAGGAAAGTTTGAACTTGCTGCACTCAACCTTCTTGTAGGAAAGCAACTGATTCCTAGAACCGAATGAGGTTATTTCACACAGTACAATGTTCGGCAATGAAGATGTTTGTTTTCTCAACAAACTACTTTACAAATGAGGCAAATCTTCTAACTTGGCCATCTTTTTAGATTACATTAACAAGGAAAGTTTGAACTTGCTGCACTCAACCTTCTTCATAGAAATTAAACTGATTCCTAGAACCGAATTAACTTATTTCACACAGTACAATGTTCGGTAATGAAGATGTTTCTTTTTTCTAAAGAAACTACTTTAGAAATGAGGCCAATCTACTAACGTCGTGCATCTTTTTAGATTACATTAACAAGGAAAGTTTGAACATGCTGCACTCAACCTTCTTTGTAGGAAAGCAACTGATTCCTAGAACCGAATGAGCTTATTTCCCACAGTACAATGTTTGGCAATGAAGATGTTTGTTTTCTCAACAAACTACTTTACAAATGAGGCGAATCTTCTAACTTGGCCATCTTTTCAGATTACATTAACAAGGAAAGTTTGAACTTGCTGCACTCAACCTTCTTCGTACAAATTAAACTGATTCCTAGAAGCGAATTAACTTATTTCACACAGTACAGTGTTCAGTACTGAAGATGTTTCTTTTCTAAAGAAACTATTTTAGAAATGAGGCCAATCTACTAAGTTGTGCATCTTTTTAGATTACATTAACAAGGAAAGTTTGAACTTGCTGCACTCAACCTTCTTTGTAGGAAAGCAACAGATTCCTAGAACCGAATGAGCTTATTTCACACAGTACAATGTTCGGCAACGAAGATGTTTGTTTTCTCAACAAAGTACTTTACAAATGAGTCGAATCTACTAATGTGGCCATCTTTTTAGATTACATTAACAAGGAAAGTTTGAACTTGCTGCACTCAACCTTCTTTGTAGGAAAGCAACTGATTCCTAGAACCGAATGAGCTTATTTCACACAGTACAATGTTCGGCAATGAAGATGTTTGTTTTCTCAACAAAGTACTTTACATATGAGGCGAATCTTCTAACTTGGCCATCTTTTTAGATTACATTAACTAGGAAAGTTTGAACTTGCTGCACTCAACCTTCTTCGAAGAAATTAAACTGATTCCTAGAAGTGAATTAACTTATTTCACACAGTACAGTGTTCGGTACTGAAGATGTTTCTTTTCTAAAGAAACTACTTTAGAAATGAGGTGAATCTACTAACTTGTACATCTTGTTAAATTACACAAACTAAGAAGTTTGAACTTGCTGCACTCAACCTTCTTTGTAGGAAAGCAACTGATTCCTAGAATCGAACTAGCTTATTTCACACAGTACAGTGTTCGGTAATGAAGATGTTTGTTTTCTAAACAAACTACTTTAGAAATGAGGACAATCTACTACGTTGTGCATCTTTTCAGATTACATTAACAACGAAAGTTTGAACTTGCTGCACTCAACCTTCTTTGTAGGAAAGCAACTGATTCATAGAACCAAATGAGCTTATTTCACACAGTACAATGTTCGGCAATGAAGATGTTTGTTTTCTCAACAAATTACTTGACAATTGAGGCGAATCTTCTAACTTGGCCATCTTTTTAGCTTACACTAACAAGGAATGTTTGATCTTGCTGCACTCAACCTTCTTTGTAGAAATTAAACTGATTCCTAGAAGCAAATTGACTTATTTCACACAGTACAATGGTTGGTACTGAAGATGTTTCTTTTCTAAAGAAACTACTTTAGAAATGAAGCCAATCTACTACGTTGTGCATCTTTTCAGATTACATTAATAAGGAAAGTTTGAACTTCCTGCACTCAACCTTCTCTGTAGGAAAGCAACTGATTCCTAGTACCGAATGAGCTTATTTCACAGAGTACAATGTTCGGCAATGAAGATGTTTGTTTTCTCAACAAACTACTTTACAAATGAGTCGAATCTACTAACTTGGCCATCGTTTTAGATTACATTAGCAAGGAAAGTTTGAACTTGCTGCACTCAACCTTCTTTGTAGGAAAGCAACTGATTCCTAGAACCGAATGAGCTTATTTCACACAGTACAATGTTCGGTAATGAAGATGTTTGTTTTCTCAACAAACTACTTTACAAAATGAGTCGAATCTACTAACTTGGCCATCTTTTTAGATTACATTAACAAGGAAAGTTTGAACTTGCTGCACTCAACCTTCTTTGTAGGAAAGCAACTGATTCCTAGAACCGAATGAGCTTATTTCACACAGTACAATGTTCGGCAATGAAGATGTTTGTTTTCTCAACAAAGTACTTTACAAATGAGGCGAATCATCTAACTTGGCCATCTTTTTAGATTACATTAACAAGGAAAGTTTGAACTTGCTGCACTCAACCTTCTTTGTAGAAAATTAAACTGATTCCTAGAAGCGAATTAACTTATTTCACACAGTACAGTGTTCGGTACTGAAGATGTTTCTTTTCTAAAGAAACTACTTTAGAAATGAGGCCAATCCTCGACCTTGTGCATCTTTTTAGATTACATTAACAAGTAAAGTTTGAACTTGCTGCACTCAACCTTCTTTGTAGGAAAGCAACTGATTCCTAGAACCGAATGAGCTTATTTCACACAGTACAATGTTCGGCAATGAAGATGTTTGTTTTCTCAACAAACTACTTTACAAATGGGTTGAATCTACTAACTTGGCCATCTTTTTATATTACATTAACAAGGAAAGTTTGAACTTGCTGCACTCAACCTTCTGTGTAGGAAAGCAACTGATTCCTAGTAACCGAATGAGCTTATTTCACAGAGTACAATGTTCGGCAATGAAGATGTTTGTTTTCTCAACAAACTACTTTACAAATGAGTCGAATCTACTAACTTGGCCATCTTTTTAGATTACATTAACAAGGAAAGTTTGAACTTGCTGCACTCAACCTTCTTTGTAGGAAAGCAACTGATTCCTAGAACCGAATTAAGCTGAGCTTATTTCACACAGTACAATGTTCGGCGATGAAGATGTTTGTTTTCTCAACAAAGTACTTTACAAATGAGGCAAATCATCTAACTTGGCCATCTTTTTAGATTACATTAACAAGGAAAGTTTGAACTTGCTGCACTCAACCTTCTTCGTAGAAATTAAACTGATTCCTAGAAGCGAATTAACTTATTTCACACAGTATAGTGTTCGGTACTGAAGATGTTTCTTTTCTAAAGAAACTACTTTAGAAATGAGTCGAATCCACTAACTTGTACATCTTGTTAGATTACACAATCTAGGAAAGTTTGAACTTGCTGCACTCAACCTTCTTTGTAGGAGAAAGCAAGGGATTCCTAGAATCGAACTAGCTTATTTCACATAGTACAGTGTTCGGTAATGAAGATGTTTGTTTTCTCAACAAACTACTTTAGAAATGAGGCCAATCTACTAAGTTGTGCATCTTTTTAGATTACATTAACAAAGAAAGTTTGAACTTGCTGCACTCAACCTTCTTTGTAGGAAAGCAACTGATTCCTAGAACCCAATGAGCTTATTTCACACAGTACAATGTTTGGCAATGAAGATGTTTCTTTTCTCAACAAAGTACTTTACAAATGAGGCGAATCTTCTAACTTGGCCATCTTTTTAGATTACATTAACAAGGAATGTTTGAACTTGCTGCACTCAACCTTCTTCATAGAAATTAAACTGATTCCTAGAGGCGAATTGACTTATTTCACACAGTACAATTTTCGGAACTGAAGATGTTTCTTTTCTAAAGAAACTACTTTAGAAATGAGGCCAATCTACTACGTTGTGCATCTTTTCAGATTACATTAACAAGGAAAGTTTGAACTTGCTGCACTCAACCTTCTCTGTAGGAAAGCAACTGAATCCTAGAACCGAATGAGCTTATTTCACACAGTACAATGTTCGGCAATGAAGATGTTTGTTTTCTCAACAAACTACTTTACAAATGAGCGGAATCTACTAACGTGGCCATCTTTTTAGATTACATTAACAAGGAAAGTTTGAACTTGCTGCACTCAACGTTCTGTGTAGGAAAGCAACTGATTCCTAGAACCGAATGAGCTTATTTCACACAGTACAATGTTCGGCAATGAAGATGTTTGTTTTCTCAACAAAGTACTTTACAAATGAGGCGAATCTTCTAACTTGGCCATCATTTTAGATTACATTAACAAGGAATGTTTGAACTTGCTGCACTCAACCTTCTTCGTAGAAATTAAACTGATTCCTAGAAGCGAATTGACTTATTTCACACAGTACAATGTTCGGTAATGAAGATGTTTCTTTTCTAAAGAAACTACTTTAGAAATGAGGCCAATCCACTACGTTATGCATCTTTTCAGATTATTTTAACAAGGAAAGTTTGAACTTGCTGCACTCAACCTTCTTTGTAGGAAAGCAACTGATTCCTAGAACCGAATGAGCTTATTTCACACAGTACAATGTTCGGCAATGAAGATGTTTTTTTTCTCAAAAAAGTACTTTACAAATGAGGCGAATCCACTAACTTGGCCATCTTTTTAGATTACATTAACAAGGAATGTTTGAAGTTGCTGCACTCAACCTTCTTTGTAGGAAAGCAACTGATTCCTAGAACCCAATGAGCTTATTTTACACAGTACAATGTTCGGCAATGAAGATGTTTGTTTTCTCAACAAAGTACTTTACAAATGAGGCGAATCTTCTAACTTGGCCATCTTTTTAGATTACATTAACAAGGAATGTTTGAACTTGCTGCACTCAACCTTCTTCGTAGAAATTAAACTGATTCCTAGAAGCGAATTGACTTATTTCACACAGTACAATGTTCGGTAATGAAGATGTTTCTTTTCTAAAGAAACTACTTTAGAAATGAGGCCAATCTACTACGTTATGCATCTTTTCAGATTATTTTAACAAGGAAAGTTTGAACTTGCTGCACTCAACCTTCTTTGTAGGAAAGGAACTGATTCCTAGAACCGAATGAGCTTATTTCACACAGTACAATGTTCGGCAATGAAGATGTTTGTTTTCTCAACAAACTACTTTACAAATGAGTCGAATCTACTAACTTGGTCATCTTTTTAGATTACATTAACAAGGAAAGTTTGAACTTCCTGCACTCAACTTTCTTTGTAGGAAAGCAACTGATTCCTAGAACCTAATGAGCTTATTTCACACAGTACAATGTTCGGCAATGAAGATGTTTGTTTTCTCAACAAAGAACTTTACAAATGGGGCGAAACTTCTAACTTGGCCATCTTTTTATATTACACATTAACAAGGAAAATTTGAACTTGCTGCACTCAACCTTCTTTGTAGAAATTAAACTGATTCTTAGAAGCTAATTAACTTATTTCACACAGTACAGCGTGCGTTACTGAAGATGCTTCTTTTCTAAAGAAACTAGTTTAGAAATGAGGCCAATCTACGACCTTGTGCATCTTTTCAGATTTCATTAACAAGGAAAGTTTGAACTTGCTGCACTCAAACTTCTTCGTAGGAAAGCAACTGATTCCTAGAACCGAATGAGCTTATTTCACACAGTACAATGTTCGGCAATGAAGATTTTTGTTTTCTCCACAAACTACTTTACAAATGAGGCGAATCTTCTAACTTGGCCATCTTTTTAGATTACATTAATAAGGAATGTTTGAACTTTCTGCACTCAACCTTCTTCGTAGAAATTAAACTGATTCCTAGAAGCGAATTGACTTATTTCACACAGTACAATGTTCGGTACTGAAGATGTTTCTTTTGTAAAGAAACTACTGTAGAAATGAGGCCAATATACTACGTTGTGCATCTTTTCAGATTACATTAACAAGGAAAGTTTGAACTTGCTGCACTCAACCTTCTCTGTAGGAAAGCAACTGATTCCTAGAACCGAATGAGCTTATTTCACACAGTACAATGTTCGGCAATGAAGATGTTTGTTTTCTCAACAAACTGCTTTACAAATGAGTCGAATCTACTAACTTGGCCATCTTTTTAGATTACATTAACAAGGAAAGTTTGAACTTGCTGCACTCAACCTTCTGTGTAGGAAAGCAACTGCTTCCTAGAACCGAATGAGCTTATTTCACACAGTACAATATTCGGCAATGAAGATGTTTGTTTTTAAACAAACTACTTTACAAATGAGTCGAATCTACTAACTTGGCCATCTTTTTAGATTACATTAACAAGGAAAAATTGAACTTGCTGCACTCAACCTTCTTTGTAGGAAAGCAACTGATTCCTAGAACCGAATGAGCTTATTTCACACAGTACAATGTTCGGCAATGAAGATGTTTGTTTTCTCAACAAACTACATTACAAATGAGGCGAATCTACTAACTTGGCCATCTTTTTAGATTGCATTAACAAGGAAAGTTTCAACTTCCTGCACTCAACCTTCATTGTAGGAAAGCAACTGAATTCTAGAACTAAATTAGCTTTTTTCACACAGTACAATGATCCCCAATGAAGATGTTTGTTTTCTCCACAAACTACTTTACCAATGAGGCAAATCTCCTAACTTAGACATCTTTTCAGACCACATTAACAAGGAAAGTTTGAACTTGCTAAACTCAACCATCTTCGTAGAAAGTAAACTGACTCTTAGAACTTAATTAGCTCATTTCACAAAGTACAAAGTTTGGCAATTAATGTTTGTTTTCTAAAGAAACTACTTTAGAAATAGGCGAATCTACTAACTTGGACATCTTTTGAGATTACATTAACAAGGAAAGTTTGAACTTGCTGCACTCAACATTCTTTGTAGGAAAGCAACTGATTCCTAGAACCGAATAAGCTTATTTCACACAATACAATGTTCGGCAATGAAGATGTTTGTTTTCTCAACAAAGTACTTTACAAGTTAGGCGAATCTTCTAACTTTGCCATCTTTTTAGATTACATTAACAAGGAAAGTTTGAACTTGCTGTACTCAACCTTCTTCGTAGAAATTAAACTGATTCCTAGAAGCGAAATGACTTATTTCACACAGTACAGTGTTCGGTAATGAAGATGTTTCTTTTCTAAAGAAACTACTTTAGAAATGAGGCCAATCTACTAAGGTGTGCAACTTTTCAGATTACATTAACAAGGAAAGTTTGAACTTGCTGCACTCCACCTTCATTGTAGGAAAGCAACTGATTCCTAGAACCGAATGAGCTTATTTCACACAGTACAATGTTCGCAATGAAGATGTTAATTTTCCCAACAAACTACTTTACAAATGAGGTGAATATACTATCTTGGCCATCTTTTTAGATTACATTAACAAGGAAAGTTTGAACTTGCTGCACTCAACCTTCTTTGTAGGAAAGCAACTGATTCCTGGAAGCGAATTAACTTATTTCACACATTACAGTGTTCGGTACTGAAGATGTTTCTTTTCTAAAGTAACTACTTTAGAAATGAGGCGAATATACTAACTTGTATCTCTTGTTAGATTAAACAAACTAGGAAAGTTTGAACTTGCTGCACTCAACCTTCTTCGTAGGAAAGCAAGTGATTCCTAGAATCGAACTAGCTCATTTCACATAGTACAGTGTTCGGTAATGAAGACGATTGTTTTCTAAACAAACTACTTTAGAAATGAGGCCAATCTACTAAGTTGTGCATCTTTTCAGATTACATTAACAAGGAAAGTTTGAACTTGCTGCACTCAACCTTCTTTGTAGGAAAGCAACTGATTCCTAGAACTGAATGAGCTTATTTCACACAGTACAATGTTCGGCAATGAAGATGTTTGTTTTCTCAACAAACTACTTTACAAATGAGTGGAATCTACTAACTTGGCCATCTTTTTAGATTACATTAACAAGGAAAGTTTGAACTTGCTGCACTCAAACTTCTATGTAGGAAAGCAACTGATTCCTAGAACCAAATGAGCTTATTTCACACAGTACAATGTTCGGCAATGAAGATGTTTGTTTTCTCAACAAACTACTTTACAAATGAGGCGAATCTACTAACTTCGTCATCTTTTTAGATTACATTAACAAGGAAAGTTTGAACTTGCTGCACTCAACCTTCTTCGTAGAAATTAAACTGATTCCTAGAAGCGAATTAACTTATTTCACACAGTACAGTGTTCGGTACTGAAGATGTTTCTTTTCTAAAGAAACTACATTAGAAACGAGGCGAATCCACTAACTTGTACATCTTGTTAGATTACACAAAGTAGGAAAGTTTGAACTTGCTGCACTCAACCTTCTTCGTAGGAAAGCAAATGATTACTAGAATCGAACTAGCTCATTTCACATAGTACAGTGTTCGGTAATGAACATGTTTGTTTGTAAACAAACTACTTTAGAAATAAGGCCAATCTACTAAGTTGTGCATCTTTTCAGATTACATTAACAAGGAAAGTTTGAACTTGGTGCACTCAACCTTCTTTGATAGGAAAGCAACTGATTCCTAGAACCGAATGAGCTTATTTCACACAGTACAATGTTCGGCAATGAAGATGTTTTTTTCTCCTAACAAACTACTTTACAAATGAGTCGAATCTACTAACTTGGCCATCTTTTTTAGATTACATTAACAAGGAAAGTTTGAACTTGCTGCACTCAACCTTCTTTGTAGGAAAGCAACTGATTCCTAGAACCGAATGACTTATTTCACACAGTACAATGTTCGGCAATGAAGATGTTTGTTTTCTCAACAAAGTACTTTACAAATGAGGCGAATCTTCTAACTTGGCCATCTTTTTAGATTACATTAACAAGGAAAGTTTGAACTTGCTGCACTCAACCTTCTTTGTAGGAAAGCAACTGATTCCTAGAACCGAATGAGCTTATTTCACACAGTACAATGTTCGGCAATGAAGATGTTTGTTTTCTCAACAAACTACTTTACAAATGAGGCGAATCTACTAACTTGGCCATCTTTTTAGATTACATTAACAAGGAAAGTTTGAACTTGCTGCACTCAACCTTCTTCGTAGAAATTAAACTGATTCCTAGAAGCTTAATTAACTTATTTCACACAGTACAGTGTTCGGTAATGAAGATGTTTGTTTTCTAAAGAAACTACTTTAGAAATGAGGCCAATCTACTAAGTTGTGCATCTTTTCAGATTACATTAACAAGGAAAGTTTGAACTTGCTGCACTCAACCTTCTTTGTAGGAAAGCAACTGATTCCTAGAACCGAATGAGCTTATTTCACACAGTACAATGTTCGGCAATGAAGATGTTTGTTTTCTCAACAAACTACTTTACAAATGAGTCGAATCTACTAACTTGGCCATCTTTTATATTACATTAACAAGGAAAGTTTGAACTTGCTGCACTCAACCTTCTTTGTAGAAATTAAACTGATTCCTAGAACCGAATTAACTTATTTCACACAGTACAGTGTTTGGTACTGAAGATGTTTGTTTTCTCAAAGAAACTACTTTAGAAATGAGGCGAATCTTCTAACTTGTACATCTTGTTAGATTACATTAACAAGGAAAGTTTGAACTTGCTGCACTCAACCTTCTTTGTAGGAAAGCAACTGATTCCTAGAATCGAATGAGCTTATTTCACACAGTACAGTGTTCGGTAATGAAGATGTTTGTTTTCTAAACAAACTACTTTAGAAATGAGGCCAATCTACTAAGTTGTGCATCTTTTTTAGATTACATTAACAAGGAAAGTTTGAACTTGCTGCACTCAACCTTCTTTGTAGGAAAGCAACTGATTCCTAGAACCGAATGAGCTTATTTCACACAGTACAATGTTCGGTAATGAAGATGTTTGTTTTCTCAACAAACTACTTTACAAATGAGGCGAATCTTCTAACTTGGCCATCTTTTGAGATTACATTAACAAGGAAAGTTTGAACTTGCTGCACTCAACCTTCTTTGTAGAAATTAAACTGATTCCTAGAACCGAATTAACTTATTTCACACAGTACAGTGTTCGTTAATGAAGATGTTTCTTTTCTAAAGAAACTACTTTAGAAATGAGGCCAATCTACTAACTTGTGCATCTTTTTAGATTACATTAACAAGGAAAGTTTGAACTTGCTGCACTCAACCTTCTTTGTAGGAAAGCAACTGATTCCTAGAACCGAATGAGCTTATTTCACACAGTACAATGTTCGGTAATGAAGATGTTTGTTTTCTCAACAAACTACTTTACAAATGAGGCCAATCTACTAACTTGGCCATCTTTTTTTTAGATTACATTAACAAGGAAAGTTTGAACTTGCTGCACTCAACCTTCTTTGTAGGAAAGCAACTGATTCCTAGAACCGAATGAGCTTATTTCACACAGTACAATGTTCGGCAATGAAGATGTTTGTTTTCTCAACAAACTACTTTACAAATGAGGCGAATCTACTAACTTGGCCATCTTTTTTAGATTACATTAACAAGGAAAGTTTGAACTTGCTGCACTCAACCTTCTTTGTAGAAAGCAAACTGATTCCTAGAACCGAATTAGCTTATTTCACACAGTACAATGTTCGGAATGAAGATGTTTGTTTTCTAAACAAACTACTTTACAAATGAGGCGAATCTACTAACTTGGCCATCTTTTTAGATTACATTAACAAGGAAAGTTTGAACTTGCTGCACTCAACCTTCTTTGTAGGAAAGCAACTGATTCCTAGAACCGAATTAGCTTATTTCACACAGTACAATGTTCGGTAATGAAGATGTTTGTTTTCTAAACAAACTACTTTAGAAATGAGGCCAATCTACTAACTTGGCCATCTTTTTAGATTACATTAACAAGGAAAGTTTGAACTTGCTGCACTCAACCTTCTTCTTGTAGAAATTAAACTGATTCCTAGAACCGAATTAACTTATTTCACACAGTACAGTGTTCGGTAATGAAGATGTTTCTTTTCTAAAGAAACTACTTTAGAAATGAGGCCCATCTTCTAACTTGTACATCTTTTTAGATTACATTAACAAGGAAAGTTTGAACTTGCTGCACTCAACCTTCTTTGTAGGAAAGCAACTGATTCCTAGAACCGAATGAGCTTATTTCACACAGTACAGTGTTCGGTAATGAAGATGTTTGTTTTCTAAACAAACTACTTTAGAAATGAGGCCAATCTACTAACTTGTGCATCTTTTCAGATTACATTAACAAGGAAAGTTTGAACTTGCTGCACTCAACCTTCTTTGTAGAAAAGCAACTGATTCCTAGAACCGAATGAGCTTATTTCACACAGTACAATGTTCGGTAATGAAGATGTTTGTTTTCTCAACAAACTACTTTACAAAATGAGGCCAATCTTCTAACTTGGCCATCTTTTTAGATTACATTAACAAGGAAAGTTTGAACTTGCTGCACTCAACCTTCTTTGTAGAAATTAAACTGATTCCTAGAACCGAATTAGCTTATTTCACACAGTACAATGTTCGGTAATGAAGATGTTTGTTTTCTAAACAAACTACTTTACAAATGAGGCCAAATCTACTAACTTGTGCATCTTTTTAGATTACATTAACAAGGAAAGTTTGAACTTGCTGCACTCAACCTTCTTTGTAGGAAAGCAACTGATTCCTAGAACCGAATGAGCTTATTTCACACAGTACAATGTTCGGCAATGAAGATGTTTGTTTTCTCAACAAACTACTTTACAAATGAGGCGAATCTTCTAACTTGGCCATCTTTTTAGATTACATTAACAAGGAAAGTTTGAACTTGCTGCACTCAACCTTCTTTGTAGAAAAGCAACTGATTCCTAGAACCGAATTAACTTATTTCACACAGTACAGTGTTCGGTAATGAAGATGTTTGTTTTCTCAAGAAACTACTTTAGAAATGAGGCCAATCTACTAACTTGTACATCTTTTTAGATTACATTAACAAGGAAAGTTTGAACTTGCTGCACTCAACCTTCTTTGTAGGAAAGCAACTGATTCCTAGAACCGAATGAGCTTATTTCACACAGTACAATGTTCGGCAATGAAGATGTTTGTTTTCTAAACAAACTACTTTACAAATGAGGCCAATCTACTAAGTTGGCCATCTTTTTAGATTACATTAACAAGAAAGTTTGAACTTGCTGCACTCAACCTTCTTTGTAGGAAAGCAACTGATTCCTAGAACCGAATGAGCTTATTTCACACAGTACAATGTTCGGCAATGAAGATGTTTGTTTTCTCAACAAAGTACTTTACAAATGAGGCGAATCTACTAACTTCACCATCTTTTTAGATTACATTAACAAGGAAAGTTTGAACTTGCTGCACTCAACCTTCTTTGTAGGAAAGCAAGTGATTCCTAGAACCAAATGAGCTTATTTCACACAGTACAATGTTCGGCAATGAAGATGTTTGTTTTCTCAACAAAGTACTTTACAAATGAGGCGAATGTTCTAACTTGGCCATCTTTTGAGATTACATTAACAAGGAAAGTTTGAACTTGCTGCACTAAACCTTCTTTTTAGGAAAGCACCTGATTCCTAAAACAGAGTTAACGTATTTCACACAGTACAGTGTTCGGTACTGAAGATGTTTGTTTTCTAAAGAAACTACTTTAGAAATGAGGCCAATCTACTACGTTGTGCATCTTTTCAGATTGCATTAACAAGGAAAGTTTGAACTTGCTGCACTCAACCTTCTTTGTAGGAAAGCAACTGATTCCTAGAACCGAATGAGCTTATTTCACACAGTACAATGTTCGGCAATGAAGATGTTTGTTTTCTCAACAAACTACTTTACAAATGAGTTGAATCTACTAACTTGGCCATCTTTTAGATTACATTAACAAGGAAACTTTTAACTTGCTGCACTCAACCTTCTTTGTAGGAAAGCAACTGATTCCTAGAACTGAATGAGCTTATTTCACACAGTACAATGTTCGCAATGAAGATGTTTGTTTTCTCAACAAACTACTTTACAAATGAGTCGAATCTACTAACTTTGCCATCATTTTAGATTACATTAACAAGGAAAGTTTGAACTTTCTGTACTCAACCTTCTTTGTAGGAAAGCACCTGATTCCTAGAACCGAATTAACTTATTTCACACAGTACAGTGTTTGGTACTGAAGATGTTTGTTTTCGAAAGAAACTGATTTAGAAATGAGGCAAATCCAAGAACTTGTACATCTTGTTAGATTACACGAACTAGGAAAGATTGAACTTCCTGCACTCAACCATCTTCCTAGAAATTAAACTGACTCCTAGAAGCGAATTAACTCATTTCACACAGTACAGTGTTCGGTACTGAAGATGTTTCTTTTCTAAAGAAACTACTTTAGAAATGAGGCGAATCTACTAACTTGTACATCTTGTTAGATTACACAAAGTAGGAAAGTTTGAACTTGCGGCACTCAACCTTCTTCGTAGGAAAGCAACTGATTCCTAGAATCGAACTAGCTCATTCCACATAGTACAGTGTTCGGTAATGAAGATGTTTGTTTTCAAAACAAACTACTTTACAGATGAGGCCAATCTACTAAGTTGTGCATCTTTTCAGATTACATTAACAAGGAAAGTTTGAACTTGCTGCACTCAACCTTCTTTGTACGAAAGCAACTGATTCCTAGAACCGAATGAGCTTATTTCACACAGTACAATGTTCGGCAATGAAGATGTTTGTTTTCTCAACAAACTACTTTACAAATGAGGCGAATCTACTAACTTGGCCATCTTTTTAGATTACATTAACAAGGAAAGTTTGAACTTGCTGCACTCAACCTTCTTTGTAGGAAAGCAACTGATTCCTAGAACCGAATGAGCTTATTTCACACTGTACAATGTTCGGCAATGAAGATGTTTTTTTTCTCAACAAAGTACTTTATAAATGAGGCGAATCTACTAACTTCGCCATCTTTTTAGATTACATTAACAAGGAAAGTTTGAACTTGCTACACTCAACCTTCCTTGTAGGAAAGCAACTGATTCCTAGAACCGAATGAGCTTATTTCACACAGTACAATGTTCGGCAATGAAGATGTTTGTTTTCTCAACAAAGTACTTTACAAATGAGGCGAATGTTCTAACTTGGCCATCTTTTGAGATTACATTAACAAGGAACGTTTGAACGTTGCTGAACTCAACCTTCTTCTTAGAAATTAAACTGATTCCTAGAAGCTAATTAACTTATTTCACACAGTACAGTGTTAGGTACTGAAGATGTTTCTTTTCTAAAGAAACTACTTTAGAAATGAGGCAAATCCACTAACTTGTACATCTTGTTAGATTACACACAGAGTAGGAACGTTTGAACTTGCTGCACTAAACCTTCTTCGTTGGAAAGCAAGTGATTCCTAGAATCGAACTAGCTCATTTCACATACCACAGTGTTCGGTAATGAAGATGTTTGTTTTCTAAACAAACTACTTTAGAAATGAGGCCAATCTACTAAGTTGTGCACCTTTTCAGATTACATTAACAAGGAAAGTTTGAACTTGCTGCACTCAACCTTCTTTGTAGGAAAGCAACTGATTCATAGAACTGAATGAGCTTATTTCACACAGTACAATGTTCGCAATGAACATGTTTGTTTTCTCAACAAAGTACTTTACAAATGAGGCGAATGTTCTAACTTGGCCATCTTTGATTACATTAACAAGGAAAGTTTGAACTTGCTGCACTCAACCTTCTTCGTAGAAATTAAAATGATTCCTAGAACCGAATTAACTTATTTCACACAATACAGTGTTCGGTACTGAAGATGTTTCTTTTCTAAAGAAACTACATTAGAAATTAGGCCAATCTACGACATTGTGCATCTTTTGAGATTACATTAACAAGGAAAGTTTGAACTTGCTGCACTCAACCTTCTTCGTAGAAATTAAACTGATTCCTAGAAGCGAATTAACTTATTTCACAAAGTACAGTGTTCGGTACTGAAGATGTTTCTTTTCTAAGAAACTACTTAAGAAATGAGGCGAATCCACTAACTTGTACATCTTGTTAGTTTACACAAAGTAGGAAAGTTTGAACTTGCTCCACTCAACCTTTTTCGTAGGGAAAGCAAGTGATTCATAGAATCAACTAG
>JAEOAD010000753.1:0-126008 GCA_036365145.1 Orientallactaga sibirica | reverse complement strand
ATGTTTGTTTTCAACAAAGTACTTTACAAATGAGTCAAATGTTCTAACTTGGCCATCTTTTTAGATTACATTAACAAGGAAAGTTTGAACTTGCTGCACTCAACCTTTCTTTGTAGGAAAGCAACTGATTCCTAGAACCAATTAACTTATTTCACACAGTACAATGTTCGCAACTGAAGATGTTTTTTTCTCAAGAAACTACTTTAGAAATGAGGCGAATCCACTAACTTGGCCATCTTGTTAGATTACACAAACTAGGAAAGTTTGAACTTGCTGCACTCAACCTTCTTTGTATAGTAGGAAATTAAACTGATTCCTAGAAACTTTAATTAGCTTATTTCACATACTAAAGTGTTCGGTAATGAAGATGTTTGTTTTCAAAAAAACTACTTTAGAAATGAGGCCAATCTACTAACTTGTACATCTTTCAGATTACATTAAGTAGGAAAGTTTGAACTTGCTGCACTCAACCTTCTTTTGTAGGAAAGCAAGTGATTCCTAGAACCGAATTAGCTTATTTCACACAGTACAATGTTCGGCAATGAAGATGTTTGTTTTCAAACAAACTACTTTTTAGAAATGAGGCCAATCTACTAACTTGTACATCTTGTTAGATTACATTAACAAGGAAAGTTTGAACTTGCTGCACTCAACCTTCTTTGTAGGAAAGCAAGTGATTCCTAGAACCTAATTAGCTTATTTCACACAGTAAAATGTTCGGCAATGAAGATGTTTGTTTTCTCAAGAAACTACTTTAGAAATGAGGCGAATCTACTAACTTGTACATCTTGTTAGATTACACAACAAGGAAAGTTTGAACTTGCTGCACTCAACCTTCTTTGTAGAAAAGCAACTGATTCCTAGAACCGAATTAGCTTATTTCACACAGTACAGTGTTCGGCAATGAAGATGTTTGTTTTCTCAAGAAACTACTTTTAGAAATGAGGCCAATCTACTAACTTGTACATCTTGTTAGATTACACAAACTAGGAAAGTTTGAACTTGCTGCACTCAACCTTCTTTGTAGAAAAGCAAGTGATTCCTAGAACCGAATTAGCTTATTTCACACAGTACAATGTTCGGCAATGAAGATGTTTGTTTTCTCAAGAAACTACTTTAGAAATGAGGCCAATCTACTAACTTGTACATCTTGTTAGATTACACAAACTAGGAAAGTTTGAACTTGCTGCACTCAACCTTCTTTGTAGGAAAGCAAGTGATTCCTAGAACCGAATGAGCTTTATTTCACACAGTACAATGTTCGGCAATGAAGATGTTTGTTTTCAAGAAACTACTTTAGAAATGAGGCGAATCTACTAACTTGTACATCTTGTTAGATTACATTAACTAGGAAAGTTTGAACTTGCTGCACTCAACCTTCTTTGTAGGAAAGCAACTGATTCCTAGAACCGAATGAGCTTATTTCACACAGTACAATGTTCGGCAATGAAGATGTTTGTTTTCTCAACAAACTACTTTAGAAATGAGGCGAATGTACTAACTTGGCATCTTTTAGATTACATTAACAAGGAAAGTTTGAACTTGCTGCACTCAACCTTCTTTGTAGAAAAACAAGTGATTCCTAGAACCAAATTAGCTTATTTCACACAGTACAATGTTCGGCAATGAAGATGTTTGTTTTCTCAAGAAACTACTTTAGAAATGAGGCGAATCTACTAACTTGTACATCTTGTTAGATTACACAAACTAGGAAAGTTTGAACTTGCTGCACTCAACCTTCTTTGTAGGAAAGCAACTGATTCCTTTGAACCGAATTAGCTTATTTCACACAGTACAATGTTCGGGCAATGAAGATGTTTGTTTTCTCAAGAAACTACTTTAGAAATGAGGCGAATCTACTAACTTGTACATCTTTTTAGATTACATTAACTAGGAAAGTTTGAACTTGCTGCACTCAACCTTCTTGTAGGAAAGCAACTGATTCCTAGAACCGAATTAGCTTATTTCACACAGTACAATGTTCGCAATGAAGATGTTTGTTTTCAAGAAACTACTTTAGAAATGAGGCGAATCTACTAACTTGTACATCTTGTTAGATTACATTAACAAGGAAAGTTTGAACTTGCTGCACTCAACCTTCTTTTGTAGAAAAGCAACTGATTCCTAGAACCGAAATAGCTTATTTAACATAGTACAGTGTTCGGTAATGAAGATGTTTGTTTTCTAAGAAACTACTTTAGAAATGAGGCCAATCTACTAACTTGTGCATCTTTTCAGATTACATTAACAAGGAAAGTTTGAACTTGCTGCACTCAACCTTCTTTGTAGGAAAAGCAACTGATTCCTAGAACCGAATGAGCTTATTTCACACAGTACAATGTTCGGTAATGAAGATGTTTGTTTTCTCAAGAAACTACTTTAGAAATGAGGCGAATCTACTAACTTGGCCATCTTTTTAGATTACATTAACAAGGAAAGTTTGAACTTGCTGCACTCAACCTTCTTTGTAGGAAAGCAACTGATTCCTAGAACCGAATGAGCTTATTTCACACAGTACAATGTTTGGTAATGAAGATGTTTGTTTTCTCAACAAACTACTTTACAAATGAGGCGAATCTACTAACTTGTACATCTTTTAGATTACATTAACAAGGAAAGTTTGAACTTGCTGCACTCAACCTTCTTTTTGTAGGAAATTAAAATGATTCCTAGAACCGAATTAGCTTATTTCACACAGTACAGTGTTCGCAATGAAGATGTTTGTTTTCTAAAGAAACTACTTTAGAAATGAGGCGAATCTACTAACTTGTACATCTTGTTAGATTACATTAAGTAGGAAAGTTTGAACTTGCTGCACTCAACCTTGTTTGCAGAAATTAAACTGATTCCTAGAACCGAATTAGCTTATTTCACACAGTACAGTGTTCGCAATGAAGATGTTTGTTTTCTAAAGAAACTACTTTAGAAATGAGGCCAATCTACTAACTTGTGCATCTTTTTAGATTACATTAACAAGGAAAGTTTGAACTTGCTGCACTCAACCTTCTTTGTAGGAAAGCAACTGATTCCTAGAACCGAATGAGCTTATTTCACACAGTACAATGTTCGGTAATGAAGATGTTTGTTTTCTCAACAAACTACTTTACAAATGAGGCGAATCTACTAACCTGGCCATCTTTTTAGATTACATTAACAAGGAAAGTTTGAACTTGCTGCACTCAACCTTCTTTGTAGGAAAGCAACTGATTCCTAGAACCGAATGAGCTTATTTCACACAGTACAATGTTCGCAATGAAGATGTTTGTTTTCTCAACAAACTACTTTATACAAATGAGGCGAATGTTCTAACTTGGCCATCTTTTGAGATTACATTAACAAGGAAAGTTTGAACTTGCTGCACTCAACCTTCTTCGTAGAAATTAAACTGATTCCTAGAAGCTGAATGAACTTATTTCACACAGTACAGTGTTCGGTAATGAAGATGTTTGTTTTCAAAGAAACTACTTTAGAAATGAGGCCAATCTACTAACTTGTACATCTTGTATGTTTACATTAAGTAGGAAAGTTTGAACTTGTTGCACTCAACCTTCTTCTCGTAGAAAAAGCAAGTGATTCCTAGAATCGAATTAGCTTATTTCACACAGTAAAGTGTTCGGTAATGAAGATGTTTGTTTTCTAAAGAAACTACTTTAGAAATGAGGCCAATCCACTAACTTGTACATCTTTTTAGATTACATTAACAAGGAAAGTTTGAACTTGCTGCACTCAACCTTCTTTTGTAGGAAAGCAACTGATTCCTAGAACCGAATGAGCTTATTTCACACAGTACAATGTTCGGTAATGAAGATGTTTGTTTTCAACAAACTACTTTACAAATGAGGCGAATCTTCTAACTTGTGCATCTTTTTAGATTACATTAACAAGGAAAGTTTGAACTTGCTGCACTCAACCTTCTTTGTAGGAAAGCAACTGATTCCTAGAACCGAATTAAGCTTATTTCACACAGTACATTGTCGGCAATGAAGATGTTTGTTTTCCAAAGAAACTACTTTACAAATGAGGCGAATGTTCTAACTTGGCCATCTTTTTGAGATTACATTAACAAGGAAAGTTTGAACTTGCTGCACTCAACCTTCTTCGTAGAAATTAAACTGATTCCTAGAAGCGAATAAACTTATTTCACACAGTACAGTGTTCGGTACTGTAGATGTTTCTTTTCTAAAGAAACTACTTTAGAAATGAGGCGAATCCACTAACTTGTACATCTTGGTAGATTACACAAAGTAGGAAAGTTTGAACTTGCTGCACTCAACCTTCTTCCTAGGAAAGCAAGTGATTCCTAGAATCGAACTAGCTCATTTCACATAGTACAGTGTTTGGTAATGAAGATGTTTGTTTTCTAAACAAACTACTTTAGAAATGAGGCCAATCTACCTAAGTTGTGCATCTTTTCAGATTACATTAACAAAGAAAGTTTGAACTTGCTGCACTCAACCTTCTTTGTAGGAAAGCAACTGATTCCTAGAATCGAACTAGCTCATTTCTCATAGTACAGTGTTCGGTAATGAAGATGTTTGTTTTCTAAACAAACTGCTTTAGAAATGAGGCCAATCTACTAAGTTGTGCATCTTTTCAGATTACATTAACAAGGAAAGTTTGAACTTGCTGCACCCAACCTTCTTCGTAGGAAACAAGTGATTCCTAGAATCGAACTAGCTCATTTCACATAGTACAGTGTTTGGTAATGAAGATGTTTGTTTTCTAAAAAAACTACTTTAGAAATTAGGCCAATCTACTAAGTTGTGCATCTTTTCAGATTACATTAACAAGGAAAGTTTGAACTTGCTGCACTCAACCTTCTTTGTAGGAAAGCAACTGATTCCTAGAACCGAATGAGCTTATTTCACACAGTACAATATTCGGCAATGAAGATGTTTTTTTTTCAACAAAGTACTTTACAAATGAGGCGAATCTTCTAACTTGGCCATCTTTTGAGGTTACATTAACAAGGAAAGTTTGAACTTGCTGCACTCAATCTTCTTCTTAGAAATTAAACTGATTCCTAGAAGCGAGTTAACTTATTTCACACAGTACAGTGTTCGGTAATGAAGATGTTTCTTTTCTAAAGAAACTACTTTAGAAATGACGCGAATCCACTAACTTGTACATCTTGTTAGATTACACAAGGTAGGAATGTTTGAACTTGCTGCACTCAACCTTCTTCGTAGGAAAGCAAGTGATACCTAGAATCGAACTAGCTCATTTCACATAGTACAGTGTTCGGTAATGAAGATGTTTGGTTTCTAAACAAACTACTTTAGAAATGAGGCGAATCCACTAACTTGTACATCTTGTTAGTTACACAAAGTAGGAAAGTTTGAACTTGCTGCACTCAACCTTCTTTGTAGGAAAGCAAGTGATTCCTAGAATCGAACTAGCTCATTTCACATAGTACAGTGTTCGGTAATGAAGATGTTTGTTTTCTCAACAAAGTACTTTACAAATGTGTTGAATCTACTAACTTGGCCATCTTTTTAGATTACATTAACAAGGAAAGTTTGAACTTGCTGCACTCAACCTTCTTTGTAGGAAAGCAACTGATTCCTAGATTTGAATGAGCTTATTTCACACAGTACAATGTTCGGCAATGAAGATGTTTGTTTTCTCAACAAACCACTTTACAAATGAGTCGAATCTAATAACTTGGCCGTCTTTTTAGATTACATTAACAAGGAAAGTTTGAACTTGCTGCACTCAACCTTCTTTGTAGGAAACCAACTGATTCCTAGAACCGAATGAGTTTATTTTACACAGTACAATGTTAGGCAATGAAGATGTTTGTTTTCTCAACAAACTACTTTACCAATGAGGTGAATCTACTAATTTGGCCATCTTTTTATATTACATTAACAAGGAACGTTTGAACTTGCTGCACTCAACCTTCTTTGTAGGAAAGGAACTGATTTCTAGAACTGAATGCGCTTATTTCACACAGTACAATATTCGGCAATGAAGATGTTTGTTTTCTCAACAAACTACTTTATAAAAGAGGCGAATTTACTAACTTGGCCATCTTTTTAGGTTTCATTAGCAAGGAAAGTTTGAACTTGCTGCACTAAACCTTCTTCGTAGAAATTAAACTGATTCCTAGAAGAGAATTAACTTATTTCACACAGTACAGTTTTCGGAACTGAAGATGTATCTATTCTAAAGAAACTACTTTAGAAATGAGGCGAATCCACTAACTTGTACATCTTGTTAGATTACACAAACTAGGAAAGTTTGAACTTTCTGCACTCAACCATCTTTGTAGAAATTAAACTGACTCCTAGAAGCGAATTAACTCATTTCACACAGTACAGTGTTCGGAACTGAAGATGTTTCTTTTCTAAAGAAACTACTTTAGAAATGAGGCCAATCTACTAAGTCGTGCATCTTTTTAGGTTACATTAACAAGGAAATTTTGAACTGGCTACATTCAACCTTCTTTGTAGGAAAGCAACTGAATTCTAGAACTAAATTAGCTTTGTTCACACAGTACAATGTTCGGCAATGAAGATGTTTGTTTTCTCAACAAACTACTTTAACAATGAGGAAAATCTACTAACTTGGACATCTTTTCAGACCACATTTACAAAGAAAGTTTGAACTTGCTAAACGCAACCATCTTCGTAGAAAGTAAACTGATTCCTAGAACTGAATTACCTCATTTCACAGAGTACAAAGTTTGGCAATTTAGGTTTGTTTTCTAAAGAAACTACTTTACAAATGAGGCGAATCTACTAAATTGGCCATCTTTTTAGATTACATTAACAAGGAAAGTTTGAACTTGCTGCACTCAACCTTCTTTGTAGGAAAGCAACTGATTCCTAGAAGCGAATTAACTTATGTCACACAGTACAGTGTTCGGTACTGAAGATGTTTCTTTTCTAAAGAAACTACTTTAGAAATGAGGCGAATCCACTAACTTGTACATCTTGTTAGATTACACAAACTAGGAAAGTTTGAACTTGCTGCACTCAACCTTCTTCGTAGGAAAGCAAGTGATTCCTAGAATCGAACTAGCTCATTTCACATAGTACAGTGTTCGGTAAAGAAGATGTTTGTTTTCTAAACAAACTGCTTTAGAAATGAGACCATTCTACTATGTTGTGCATCTTTTCAGATTACATTAACAAGGAAAGTTTGAACTTGCTGCACTCAACCTTCTTTGTAGGAAAGCAACTGATTCCTAGAACCAAATGAGCTTATTTCACACAGTACAATGTTCGGCAATGAAGATGTTTGTTTTCTAAACAAACTACTTTACAAATGAGTCGAATCTACTAACTTGGCCATCTTTTTAGATTACATTTACAAGGAAAGTTTGAACTTGCTACACTCAACCTTCTTTGTAGGAAATCAACTGATTCTTGGAACCGAATGAGCTTATGTCACACAGTACAATGTTCGGCAATGAAGATGTTTGTTTTCTAAACAAACTACTTTACAAATGAGTCGAATCTACTAACTTGGCCATCTTTTCAGATTACATTAACAAGGAAAGTTTGAACTTGCTGCACTCAACCTTCTTTGTAGGAAAGCAACTGATTCCTAGAACCAAATGAGGTTATTTCACACAGAACAATGTTCGGCAATGAAGATGTTTGTTTTCTCAACAAACTACTTTACAAATGAGGTGAATCTACTAACTTCTCAATCTTTTTAGATTACATTAACAAGGCATGTTTGAACTTGCTGCACTCAACCTTCTTTGTAGGAAAGCAACTGATTCCTAGAACCGAATGAGATTATTTCACACAGTACAATGTTCGTCAATGAAGATGTTTGTTTTCTCAACAAAGTACTTTACACATGAGGGGAATGTTCTAACTTGGCCATCTTTTGAGATTACATTAACAAGGAAAGTTTGAACTTGCTGCACTCAACCTTCTTCGTGGAAATTAAACTGATTCCTAGAAGCAAATTAACTTATTTCACACATTACATTGTTCGGTACTGAAGATGTTTCTTTTCTAAAGAAACTACTTTAGAAATGAGCCGAATCCACTAACTTATACATCTTGTTAGATTAAACAAAGTAGGAAAGTTTGAACTTGCTGCACTCAACCTTCTTCGTAGGAAAGCAAGTGATTCCTAGAATCGAACTAGCTCATTTCACATACTAAAGTGTTCGGTAATGAAGATATTTGTTTTCTAAAAAAACATCTTTAGAAATGAGGCCAATCTACTAAGTTGTGCATCTTTTCAGATTACATTAACAAGGAAAGTTTGAACTTGCTGCACTCAACCTTCTTTGTAGGAAAGCAACTGATTCCTAGAACCGAATGAGCTTATTTCACACAGTACAGTGTTTGGCAATGAAGATGTTTGTTTTCTCAACAAAGTACTTTACAAATGAGGCGAATCTTCTAACTTGGCCATCTGTTGAGGTTACATTAACAAGGAAAGTTTGAACTTGCTGCACTCAACCTTCTTCGTAGAAATTAAACTGATTCCTAGAAGCGAATTAACTTATTTCACACAGTAAAGTGTTCGGTAGTGAAGATGTTTCTTTTCTAAAGAAACTACTTTAGAAATGAGGCGAATCCACTAACTTGTACATCTTGTTAGATTACACAAACTAGGAAAGTTTGAACTTGCTGCACTCCAACTTCTTCGTAGGAAAGCAACTGATTCCTAGAATCGAACTAGCTCATTTCACATAGTACAGTGTTCGGTAATGAAGATGTTTGTTTTCTAAACAAACTACTTTAGAAATCAGGCCAATCTACTAAGTTGTGCATCTTTTCAGATTACATAAACAAGGAAAGTTTGAACTTGCTGCACTCAACCTTCTTTGTAGGAAAGCAACTGATTCCTAGAACCGAATGAGCTTATTTCACACAGTACAATGTTCGGCAATGAAGATGTTTGTTTTCTCAATAAACTACTTTACAAATGAGGCAAATCTTCTAACCTTGGCCATCTTTTTTAGATTACATTAACAAGGAAAGTTTGAACTTGCTGCACTCAACCTTCTTCAGAGAAATTAAACTGATTCCTAGAAGCGAATTAACTTATTTCACACAGTACAGTGTTCAGTACTGAAGATGTTTCTTTTCTAAAGAAACTAATTTAGAAATGAGGCCAATCTACTACGTTGTGCATCTTTTCAGATTACATTAACAAGGAAAGTTTGAACTTGCTGCACTCAACCTTCTTTGTAGGAAAGCAACTGACTCCTAGAACCGAATGAGCTTATTTCACACAGTACAATGTTCAGCAATGAAGATGTTTGTTTTCTCAACAAACTACTTTACAAATGAGTCAAATCTACTAACTTGGCCACCTTTTTAGATTACATTAACAAGGAAAGTTTGAACTTGCTGTACTCAACATTCTTTGTAGGAATACAACTGATTCCTAGAACCGAATGAGCTTATTTCACACAGTACAATGTTCGGCAATGAAGATGTTTGTTTTTTGAAGAAAGTACTTTACAAATGAGGCGAATCTTCTAACTTGGCCATCTTTTGAGATTACATTAACAAGGAAAGTTTGAACTTGCTGGACTCAACCTTCTTCGTAGAAATTACACTGATTCCTAGAAGCGAATTAACTTATTTCACACAGTACAGTGTTCGGTACAGAAGATGTTTCTTTTCTAAAGAAACTACTTTAGAAATGAGGCCAATCTACTACGTTTTGCATCTTTTCAGATTACATTAACAAGGAAAGTTTGAACTTGCTGCACTCAACCTTCTTTGTAGGAAAGCAACTGATTCCTAGAACCGAATGAGCTTATTTCACACAGTACAATGTTCGGAAATGAAGATGTTTGTTTTCTCAACAAACTACTTTACAAATGAGGCGAATCTACTAACTTGGACATCTTTTTAGATTACATTTACAAGGAAAGTTTGAACTTGCTGCACTCAACCTTCTTTGTAGGAAAGCATCTGATTCCCAGGTCCGAATGAGCTTATTTCACACAGTACAATGTTCAGCAATGAAGATGTTTGTTTTCTCAACAAAGTACTTTACAAATGAGGCGAATCTTATAAATTGGCCATCTTTTGAGATTATATTAACAATGAAAGTTTGAACTTGCTGCACTCAATCTTCTTCAGTAGAAATTAAAATGATTCCTAGAAGCTTAATTAACTTATTTCACACAGTACAGTGTTAGGTACTGAAGATGTTTCTTTTTAAAGAAACTACTTTAGAAATGAGGCAAATCCACTAACTTGTACATCTTGTTAGATTACACAAAGTAGGAAAGTTTGAACTTGCTGCACTCAACCTTCTTTGTAGGAAAGCAACTGATTCCTAGAATCGAACTAGCTCATTTCACATAGTACAGTGTTCGTAATGAAGATGTTTGTTTTCTAAACAAACTACGTTAGAAATGAGGCCATTCTACTAAGTTGTGCATTTTTTCAGATTACATTAACAAGGAAAGTTTGAACTTGCTGCACTCAACCTTCTTTGTAGGAAAGCAACTGATTCCTAGAACCGAATGAGCTTATTTCACAAAGTACAATGTTCGCAATGAAGATGTTTGTTTTCTCAACAACGTACTTTACAAATGAGGCTAATGTTCTAACTTGGCCATTTTTGAGATTACATTAACAAGGAAAGTTTGAACTTGCTGCACTCAACCTTCTTTGTAGAAATTAAACTGATTCCTAGAAGCGAATTAACTTATTTCACACAGTACAGTGTTCGGTACTGAAGATGTTTCATTTCTAAAGAAACTACTTTAGAAATGAGGCCAATCTACTAACGTTGTGCATCTTTTCAGATTACATTAACAAGGAAAGTTTGAACTTGCTGCACTCAACCCTCTTCGTAGGAAAGCAAGTGATTCCTAGAATCGAACTAGCTCATTTCACATAGTACAGTGTTCGGTAATGCAGAAGTTTGTTTTCTAAAGAAACTACATTAGAAATGAGGCCAATCTACTACGTTGTGCATCTTTTCAGATTGCATTAACAAGGAAAGTTTGAACTTGCTACACTCAACCTTCTTTGTAGGAAAGTAACTGATTCCTAGAACCGAATGAGCTTATTTCACACAGTACAATGTTCGGCAATGAAGATGTTTGTTTTCTCAACAAACTACTTTACAAATGAGTCGAATCTACTAACTTGGCCATCTTTTTAGATTACATTAACAAGGAAAGTTTGAACTTGCTGCACTCAACCTTCTTCGGAGAAATTAAACTGATTCCTAGAACCGAATGAGCTTATTTCACACAGTACAATGTTCGGCAATGAAGATGTTTGTTTTCTCAACAAAGTACTTTACAAATGAGGCGAATCTTCTAACTTGGCCATCTTTTGAGATTATATTAACAATGAAAGTTTGAACTTGCTGCACTCAACCTTCTTCGTAGAAATTAAACTGATTCCTAGAAGCGAATTAACTTATTTCACACAGTACAGTGTTCGGTACAGAAGATGTTTCTTTTCTAAAGAAACTACTTTAGAAATGAGGCCAATCTACTACGTTTTGCATCTTTTCAGATTACATTAACAAGGAAAGTTTGAACTTGCTGCACTCAACCTTCTTTGTAGGAAAGCAACTGATTCCTAGAACCGAATGAGTTTATTTCACACAGTACAATGTTCGGAAATGAAGATGTTTGTTTTCTCAACAAACTACTTTACAAATGAGGCGAATCTACTAACTTGGACATCTTTTTAGATTACATTTACAAGGAAAGTTTGACCTTGCTGCACTCAACCTTCTTTGTAGGAAAGCATCTGATTCCCAGATCCGAATGAGCTTATTTCACACAGTACAATGTTCAGCAATGAAGATGTTTGTTTTCTCAACAAAGTACTTTACAAATGAGGCGAATCTTATAAATTGGCCATCTTTTGAGATTATATTAACAATGAAAGTTTGAACTTGCTGCACTCAATCTTCTTCGTAGAAATTAAAATGATTCCTAGAAGCGAATTAACTTATTTCACACAGTACAGTGTTCGGTACTGAAGATGTTTCTTTTTTAAAGAAACTACTTTAGAAATGAGGCAAATCCACTAACTTGTACATCTTGTTAGATTACACAAAGTAGGAAAGTTTGAACTTGCTGCACTCAACCTTCTTTGTAGGAAAGCAACTGATTCCTAGAATCGAACTAGCTCATTTCACATAGTACAGTGTTCGGTAATGAAGATGTTTGTTTTCTAAACAAACTACGTTAGAAATGAGGCCATTCTACTAAGTTGTGCATTTTTTCAGATTACATTAACAAGGAAAGTTTGAACTTGCTGCACTCAACCTTCTTTGTAGGAAAGCAACTGATTCCTAGAACCGAATGAGCTTATTTCACAAAGTACAATGTTCGGCAATGAAGATGTTTGTTTTCTCAACAACGTACTTTACAAATGAGGCGAATGTTCTAACTTGGCCATTTTTGAGATTACATTAACAAGGAAAGTTTGAACTTGCTGCACTCAACCTTCTTCGTAGAAATTAAACTGATTCCTAGAAGCGAATTAACTTATTTCACACAGTACAGTGTTCGGTACTGAAGATGTTTCATTTCTAAAGAAACTACTTTAGAAATGAGGCCAATCTACTACGTTGTGCATCTTTTCAGATTACATTAACAAGGAAAGTTTGAACTTGCTGCACTCAACCCTCTTCGTAGGAAAGCAAGTGATTCCTAGAATCGAACTAGCTCATTTCACATAGTACAGTGTTCGGTAATGCAGAAGTTTGTTTTCTAAAGAAACTACGTTAGAAATGAGGCCAATCTACTACGTTGTGCATCTTTTCAGATTGCATTAACAAGGAAAGTTTGAACTTGCTACACTCAACCTTCTTTGTAGGAAAGTAACTGATTCCTAGAACCGAATGAGCTTATTTCACACAGTACAATGTTCGGCAATGAAGATGTTTGTTTTCTCAACAAACTACTTTAGAAATGAGTCGAATCTACTAACTTGGCCATCTTTTTAGATTACATTAACAAGGAAAGTTTGAACTTGCTGCACTCAACCTTCTTCGGAGAAATTAAACTGATTCCTAGAACCGAATGAGCTTATTTCACACAGTACAATGTTCGGCAATGAAGATGTTTGTTTTCTCAACAAAGTACTTTACAAATGAGGCGAATCTTCTAACTTGGCCATCTTTTGAGATTATATTAACAATGAAAGTTTGAACTTGCTGCACTCAACCTTCTTCGTAGAAATTAAACTGATTCCTAGAAGCAAATTAACTTATTTCACACAGTACAGTGTTCGGTACTGAAGATGTTTCTTTTCTAAAGAAACTACTTTAGAAATGAGGCCAATCTACTACGTTGTGCATCTTTTCAGATTACATTAACAAGGAAAGTTTGAACTTGCTGCACTCAACCTTCTTTGTAGGAAAGCAACTGATTCCTAGAATCGAACTAGCTCATTTCACATAGTACAGTGTTCGGTAATGAAGATGTTTGTTTTCTAAACAAACTACGTTAGAAATGAGGCCATTCTACTATGTTGTGCATCTTTTCAGATTACATTAACAAGGAAAGTTTGAACTTGCTACACTCAACCATCTTTGTAGGAAAGCAACTGATTCCTAGAACCGAATGAGCTTATTTCACACAGTACAATGTTCGGCAATGAAGATGTTTGTTTTCTCAACAAACAACTTTACAAATGAGTCGAATCTACTAACTTGGCCATCTTTTCAGATTACATTAACAAGGAAAGTTTGAACTTGCTGCACTCAACCTTCTTTGTAAGAAAGCAACTGATTCCTAGAACCGAATGAGCTTATTTCACACAGTACAATGTTTGGCAATGAAGATGTTTGTTTTCTCAACAAAAAACTTTACAAATGAGTCGAATCTACTAACTTGGCCATCTTTTCAGATTACATTAACAAGGAAAGTTTGAACTTGCTGCACTCAACCTTCTTTGTGGGAAAGCAACTGATTCCTAGATCCGAATGAGCTTATTTCACACAGTACAATGTTCGGTACTGAATATGTTTCTTTTCTAAAGAAACTACTTTAGAAATGAGGCGAATCCAGTAACTTGTACATCTTGTTAGATTACACAAAGTAGGAAAGTTTGAACTTGCTGCACTCAACCTTCTTCGTAGAAATTAAACTGATTCCTAGAAGCGAATTAACTTATTTCACACAGTACAGTGTTCGGTACTGAAGATGTTTGTTTTCTAAAGAAACTACTTTAGAAATGAGGCCAATCTACTACGATGTGCATCTTTTCAGATTACATTAACAAGGAAAGTTTGAACTTGCTACACTCAACCTTCTTTGTAGGAAAGCAACTGATTCCTAGAACCGAATGAGCTTATTTCACACAGTACAATGTTCGGCAATGAAGATGTTTGTTTTCTCAACAAACTACTTTAGAAATGAGTCGAATCTACGAACTTGGCCATCTTTTTGGATTACATTAACAAGGAAAGTTTGAACTTGCTGCACTCAACCTTCTTCGGAGAAATTAAACTGATTCCTAGAACCGAATGAGCTTATTTCACACAGTACAATGTTCGGCAATGAAGATGTTTGTTTTCTCAACAAAGTACTTTACAAATGAGGCGAATCTTCTAACTTGGCCATCTTTTGAGATTATATTAACAATGAAAGTTTGAACTTGCTGCACTCAACCTTCTTCGTAGAAATTAAACTGATTCCTAGAAGCGAATTAACTTATTTCACAAGTACAGTGTTCGGTACTGAAGATGTTTCTTTTCTAAAGAAACTACTTTAGAAATGAGGCCAATCTACTACGTTGTGCATCTTTTCAGATTACATTAACAAGGAAAGTTTGAACTTGCTGCACTCAACCTTCTTTGTAGGAAAGCAACTGATTCCTAGAATCGAACTAGCTCATTTCACATAGTACAGTGTTCGGTAATGAAGATGTTTGTTTTCTAAACAAACTACGTTAGAAATGAGGCAATTCTACTATATTGTGCATCTTTTCAGATTACATTAACAAGGAAAGTTTGAATTGCTACACTCAACCATCTTTGTAGGAAAGCAAGTGATTCCTAGAACCGAATGAGCTTATTTCACACAGTACAATGTTCGGCAATGAAGATGTTTGTTTTCTCAACAAACAACTTTACAAATGAGTCGAATCTACTAACTTGGCCATCTTTTCAGATTACATTAACAAGGAAAGTTTGAACTTGCTGCACTCAACCTTCTTTGTAAGAAAGCAACTGATTCCTAGAACCGAATGAGCTTATTTCACACAGTACAATGTTCGGCAATGAAGATGTTTGTTTTCTCAACAAACAACTTTACAAATGAGTCGAATCTACTAACTTGGCCATCTTTTCAGATTACATTAACAAGGAAAGTTTGAACTTGCTGCACTCAACCTTCTTTGTGGGAAAGCAACTGATTCCTAGATCCGAATGAGCTTATTTCACACAGTACAATGTTCGGTACTGAATATGTTTCTTTTCTAAAGAAACTACTTTAGAAATGAGGCGAATCCAGTAACTTGTACATCTTGTTAGATTACACAAAGTAGGAAAGTTTGAACTTGCTGCACTCAACCTTCTTCGTAGAAATTAAACTGATTCCTAGAAGCGAATTAACTTATTTCACACAGTACAGTGTTCGGTACTGAAGATGTTTGTTTTCTAAAGAAACTACTTTAGAAATGAGGCCAATCTACTACGATGTGCATCTTTTCAGATTACATTAACAAGGAAAGTTTGAACTTGCTACACTCAACCTTCTTTGTAGGAAAGCAACTGATTCCTAGAACCGAATGAGCTTATTTCACACAGTACAATGTTCGGCAATGAAGATGTTTGTTTTCTCAACAAACTACTTTAGAAATGAGTCAAATCTACTAACTTGGCCATCTTTTTAGATTACATTAACAAGGAAAGTTTGAACTTGCTGCACTCAACCTTCTTCGGAGAAATTAAACTGATTCCTAGATCCGAATGAGCTTATTTCACACAGTACAATGTTCGGCAATGAAGATGTTTGTTTTCTCAACAAAGTACTTTACAAATGAGGCGAATCTTCTAACTTGGCCATCTTTTGAGATTCCATTAAGAAGGAAAGTTTGAACTTGCTGCACTCAACCTTCTTCGTAGAAATTAAACTGATTCCCAATAGCGAATTAACGTATTTCACACAGTACAGTGTTTGGTACTGAAGATGTTTCTTTTCTAAAGAAACTACTTTAGAAATGAGGCGAATCCACTAACTTGTACATCTTGTTAGATTACACAAACTAGGAAAGTTTGAACTTGCTGCACTCAACTTTGTTCGTAGGAAAGCAAGTGATTGCTAGAATCGAAATAGCTCATTTCACATAGTACAGTGTTCGGTAATGAAGATGTTTGTTTTCTAAACAAACTACATTAGAAATGAGGAATATCTACTAAGTTGTGCATCTTTTCAGATTACATTAACAAGGAATGTTTGAACTTGCTGCACTCAACCTTCTTTGTAGGAAAGCAACTGATTCCTAGAAAGGAATGAGCTTATTTCACACAGTACAATGTTCAGCAATGAAGATGTTTGTTTTCTCAACAAACTACTTTACAAATGAGGCGAATCTTCTAACTTGGCCATCTTTTTTAGATTACATTAACAAGGAAAGTTTGAACTTGCTGCACTCAAACCTTCTTCATAGAAATTAAACTGATTCCTAGAAGCGAATTAACTTATTTCACACAGTACAATGTTCGGTACTGAAGATGTTTCTTTTCTAAAGAAACTACTTTAGAAATGAGGTCAATCTACTAACTTGTGCATCTTTTCCGATTACATTAACAAGGAAAGTTTGAACTTGCTGCACTCAACCTTCTTTGTAGCAAAGCAACTGATTCCTAGAACCGAATGAGCTTATTTCACACAGTACAATGTTCGGTAATGAAAATGTTTGTTTTCTAAACAAACTACTTTAGAAATGAGGCGAATCTACTAACTTGTACATCTTTTTAGATTACATTAACAAGGAAAGTTTGAACTTGCTGCACTCAACCTTCTTTGTAGGAAAACAACTGATTCCTAGAACCGAATGAGCTTATTTCACACAGTACAATGTTCGGCAATGAAGATGTTTGTTTTCTCAACAAAGTACTTTACAAATGAGGTGAATCTTCTAACTTGGCCATCTTTTGAGATTACATTAACAAAGGAAAGTTTGAACTTGCTGCACTCAACCTTCTTTGTAGAAATTAAACTGATTCCTAGAACCGAATTAACTTATTTCACACAGTACAATGTTCGGTACTGAAGATGTTTGTTTTCTCAAGAAACTACTTTAGAAATGAGGCCAATCTTCTAACTTGTGCATCTTTTGAGATTACATTAACAAGGAAAGTTTGAACTTGCTGCACTCAACCTTCTTCTTAGAAATTAAACTGATTCCTAGAAGCGAATTAACTTATTTCACACAGTACAGTGTTCGGTACTGAAGATGTTTCTTTTCTAAAGAAACTATTTTAGAAATGATGTGAATCCACTAACTTGTACATCTTGTTAGATTACACAAAGTAGGAAAAGTTTGAACTTGCTGCACTCAACCTTCTTCGTAGGAAAGCAAGTGATTCCTAGAATCGAACTAGCTCATTTCACATAGTACAGTGTTCGGTAATGAAGATGTTTGTTTTCTAAACAAACTACTTTAGAAATGAGGCCAATCTACTAAGTTGTGCATCTTTTCAGATTACATTAACAAGGAAAGTTTGAACTTGCTGCACTCAACATTCTTTGTAGGAAAACAACTGATTCCTAGCACCGAATGAGCTTATTTCACACAGTACAATGTTCGACAATGAAGATGTTTGTTTTCTCAACAAAGTACTTTACAAATGAGGCGAATGTTCTAACTTGGCCATCTTTTTAGATTACATTAACAAGGAAAGTTTGAACTTGCTGTACTCAACCTTCTTCGTAGAAATTAAACTGATTCCTAGAAGCGAATTAACTTATTTCACACAGTACAGTGTTCGGTACTGAAGATGTTTCTTTTCTAAAGAAACTGCTTTAGAAATGAGGCAAATGTACTACTTGTGAATCTTTTCAGATTACATTAACAAGGCAAGTTTGAACTTGCTGTACTCAACCTTCTTCGTAGAAATTAAACTGATTCCTAGAAGCGAATTAACTTATTTCACACAGTACACTGTTCGGTACTGAAGATGTTTGTTTTCTAAAGAAACTACTTTAGAAATGAGGGCAATGTACTCCGTCGTGCATCTTTTCAGATTACATTAACAAGGAAAGTTTGAACTTGCTACACTCAACCTTCTTTGTAGGAAAGCAACTGATTCCTAGAACGGAATGAGCTTATTTCACACAGTACAATGTTCAGCAATGAAGATGTTTGTTTTCTCAACAAACTACTTTACAAATGAGGCGAATCTACTAACTTGACCATCTTTTTAGATTACATTAACAAGGAAAGTTTGAACTTGCTGCACTCAACCTTCTTTGTAGGAAAGCAACTGATTCCTAGAACCGAATGAGCTTATTTCACACAGTACAATGTTCGGCAATGAAGATGTTTGTTTTCTCAACAAAGTACTTTACAAATGAGGCGAATCTTCTAACTTGGCCATCTTTTAAGATTACATTAACAAGGAAAGTTTGAACTTGCTGCACTCAACCTTCTTCGTAGAAATTAAACTGATTCCTAGAAGTGAATTAACTTATTTGACACAGTACAGTGTTCGGTACTGAAGATGTTTCTTTTCTAAAGAAACTACTTTAGAAATGAGGCGAATCCACTAACTTGTGCATCTTGTTAGATTACACAAACTAGGAAAGTTTGAACTTGCTGCACTTAACCTTCTTCGTAGGAAAGCAAGTGATTCCTAGAATCGAAATAGCTCATTTCACATAGTACAGTGTTCGGTAGTGAAGATGTTTGTTTTCTAAACAAACTACATTAGAAATGAGGCCAATCTACTACGTTGTGCATCTTTTCAGATTACATTAACAAGGAAAGTTTGAACTTGCTGCACTCAACCTTCTTTGTAGGAAAGCAACTGATTCCTAGAAACGAATGAGCTTATTTCACACAGTACAATGTTCGACAATGAAGATGTTTGTTTTCTCAACAAACTACTTTACAAATGAGGTGAATCTTCTAACTTGGCCATCTTTTTAGATTACATTAACAAGGAAAGTTTGAATTTGCTGCACTCAAACTTCTTCCTAGAAATTAAACTGATTCCTAGAAGCGAATTAACTTATTTCACACAGTACAGTGTTCGGTACTGAAGATGTTTCTTTTCTAAAGAAACTACTTTAGAAATGAGGTCAATCTAGTACGTTGTGCATCTTTTCCGATTACATTAACAAGGAAAGTTTGAACTTGCTGCACTCAACCTTCTTTGTAGCAAATTAAACTGATTCCTAGAACCGAATGAGCTTATTTCACACAGTACAATGTTCGGTAATGAAAATGTTTGTTTTCTAAAACAAACTACTTTACAAATGAGGCGAATCTACTAACTTCGCCATCTTTTTAGATTACATTAACAAGGAAAGTTTGAACTTGCTGCACTCAACCTTCTTTGTAGGAAAGCAACTGATTCCTAGAACCGAATGAGCTTATTTCACACAGTACAGTGTTCGGTAATGAAGATGTTTGTTTTCTAAACAAACTACTTTAGAAATGAGGCCAATCTACTACATTGTGCATCTTTTCAGATTACATTAACAAGGAAAGTTTGAACTTGCTGCACTCAACCTTCTTCGTAGAAATTAAACTGATTCCTAGAAGCGAATTAACTTATTTCACACAGTACAGTGTTCGGTACTGAAGATGTTTCTTTTCTAAAGAAACTACTTTAGAAATGAGGCCAATCTACTAACTTGTACATCTTTTTAGATTACATTAACAAGGAAAGTTTGAACTTGCTGCACTCAACCTTCTTTGTAGAAAAAGCAACTGATTCCTAGAACCGAATAAGCTTATTTCACACAGTACAGTGTTCGGTAATGAAGATGTTTGTTTTCTAAACAAACTACTTTAGAAATGAGGCCAATCTACTAACTTGTGCATCTTTTTAGATTACATTAACAAGGAAAGTTTGAACTTGCTGCACTCAACCTTCTTTGTAGAAATTAAACTGATTCCTAGAACCGAATGAGCTTATTTCACACAGTACAGTGTTCGGTAATGAAGATGTTTGTTTTTCTAAACAAACTACTTTAGAAATGAGTCCAATCTACTAACTTGTGCATCTTTTTAGATTACATTAACAAGGAAAGTTTGAACTTGCTGCACTCAACCTTCTTTGTAGGAAAGCAACTGATTCCTAGAACCGAATGAGCTTATTTCACACAGTACAATGTTCGGCAATGAAGATGTTTGTTTTCTCAACAAAGTACTTTACAAATGAGGCGAATCTTCTAACTTGGCCATCTTTTTTAGATTACATTAACAAGGAAAGTTTGAACTTGCTGCACTCAACCTTCTTTGTAGAAATTAAACTGATTCCTAGAACCGAATGAGCTTATTTCACACAGTACAGTGTTCGGTACTGAAGATGTTTCTTTTCTAAAGAAACTACTTTAGAAATGAGGCGAATCCACTAACTTGTACATCTTGTTAGATTACACAAAGTAGGAAAGTTTGAACTTGCTGCACTCAACCTTCTTCGTAGAAATTAAACTGATTCCTAGAAGCGAATTAACTTATTTCACACAGTACAGTGTTCGGTAATGAAGATGTTTGTTTTCTAAAGAAACTACTTTAGAAATGAGGCCAATCTACTACGTTGTGCATCTTTTCAGATTACATTAACAAGGAAAGTTTGAACTTGCTGCACTCAACCTTCTTTGTAGGAAAGCAACTGATTCCTAGAACCGAATGAGCTTATTTCACACAGTACAATGTTCGGCAATGAAGATGTTTGTTTTCTCAACAAACTACTTTACAAATGAGTCAAATCTACTAACTTGGCCATCTTTTTAGATTACATTAACAAGGAAAGTTTGAACTTGCTGCACTCAACCTTCTTCGTAGAAATTAAACTGATTCCTAGATCCGAATGAGCTTATTTCACACAGTACAATGTTCGGCAATGAAGATGTTTGTTTTCTCAACAAAGTACTTTACAAATGAGGCGAATCTTCTAACTTGGCCATCTTTTGAGATTACATTAACAAGGAAAGTTTGAACTTGCTGCACTCAACCTTCTTCGTAGAAATTAAACTGATTCCTAGAAGTGAATTAACTTATTTCACACAGTACAGTGTTTGGTACTGAAGATGTTTCTTTTCTAAAGAAACTACTTTAGAAATGAGGCGAATCCACTAACTTGTACATCTTGTTAGATTACACAAACTAGGAAAGTTTGAACTTGCTGCACTCAACTTTGTTCGTAGGAAAGCAAGTGATTCCTAGAAATCGAACTAGCTCATTTCACATAGTACAGTGTTCGGTAGTGAAGATGTTTGTTTTCTAAACAAACTACATTAGAAATGAGGAATAATCTACTACGTTGTGCATCTTTTCAGATTACATTAACAAGGAATGTTTGAACTTGCTGCACTCAACCTTCTTTGTAGGAAAGCAACTGATTCCTAGAACCGAATGAGCTTATTTCACACAGTACAATGTTCAGCAATGAAGATGTTTGTTTTCTCAACAAACTACTTTACAAATGAGGCGAATCTTCTAACTTGGCCATCTTTTTTTAGATTACATTAACAAGGAAAGTTTGAACTTGCTGCACTCAAACTTCTTCATAGAAATTAAACTGATTCCTAGAAGCGAATTAACTTATTTCACACAGTACAATGTTCGGGTACTGAAGATGTTTCTTTTCTAAAGAAACTACTTTAGAAATGAGGTCAATCTAGTAACTTGTGCATCTTTTCCGATTACATTAACAAGGAAAGTTTGAACTTGCTGCACTCAACCTTCTTTGTAGAAAAGCAACTGATTCCTAGAACCGAATGAGCTTATTTCACACAGTACAATGTTCGGTAATGAAGATGTTTGTTTTCTAAACAAACTACTTTACAAATGAGGCGAATCTACTAACTTGTACATCTTTTTAGATTACATTAACAAGGAAAGTTTGAACTTGCTGCACTCAACCTTCTTTGTAGGAAAGCAACTGATTCCTAGAACCGAATGAGCTTATTTCACACAGTACAATGTTCGGCAATGAAGATGTTTGTTTTCTAAACAAACTACTTTACAAATGAGGCCAATCTTCTAACTTGGCCATCTTTTTAGATTACATTAACAAGGAAAGTTTGAACTTGCTGCACTCAACCTTCTTTGTAGAAATTAAACTGATTCCTAGAACCGAATTAACTTATTTCACACAGTACAGTGTTCGGTACTGAAGATGTTTGTTTTCTAAAGAAACTACTTTAGAAATGAGTCCAATCTACTAACTTGTGCATCTTTTTTTAGATTACATTAACAAGGAAAGTTTGAACTTGCTGCACTCAACCTTCTTCTTAGAAATTAAACTGATTCCTAGAAGCGAATTAACTTATTTCACACAGTACAGTGTTCGGTACTGAAGATGTTTCTTTTCTAAAGAAATATTTTAGAAATGATGTGAATCCACTAACTTGTACATCTTGTTAGATTACACAAAGTAGGAAAGTTTGAACTTGCTGCACTCAACCTTCTTCGTAGGAAAGCAAGTGATTCCTAGAATCGAACTAGCTCATTTCACATAGTACAGTGTTCGGTAATGAAGATGTTTGTTTTCTAAACAAACTACTTTAGAAATGAGGCCAATCTACTAACTTGTGCATCTTTTCAGATTACATTAACAAGGAAAGTTTGAACTTGCTGCACTCAACCTTCTTTGTAGGAAAGCAACTGATTCCTAGAACCGAATGAGCTTATTTCACACAGTACAATGTTCGACAATGAAGATGTTTGTTTTCTCAACAAAGTACTTTACAAATGAGGCGAATGTTCTAACTTGGCCATCTTTTTAGATTACATTAACAAGGAAAGTTTGAACTTGCTGTACTCAACCTTCTTCGTAGAAATTAAACTGATTCCTAGAAGCGAATTAACTTATTTCACACAGTACAGTGTTCGGTACTGAAGATGTTTCTTTTCTAAAGAAACTGCTTTAGAAATGAGGCAAATGTACTAACTTGTGAATCTTTTTAGATTACATTAACAAGGAAAGATTGAACTTGCTGTACTCAACCTTCTTCGTAGAAATTAAACTGATTCCTAGAACTTAATTAACTTATTTCACACAGTACAGTGTTCGGTACTGAAGATGTTTCTTTTCTAAAGAAACTACTTTAGAAATGAGGCCAATGTACTACGTTGTGCATCTTTTCAGATTACATTAACAAGGAAAGTTTGAACTTGCTGCACTCAACCTTCTTTGTAGGAAAGCAACTGATTCCTAGAAAGGAATGAGCTTATTTCACACAGTACAATGTTCAGCAATGAAGATGTTTGTTTTCTCAACAAACTACTTTACAAATGAGGCGAATCTACTAACTTGACCATCTTTTTAGATTACATTAACAAGGTAAGTTTGAACTTGCTGCACTCAACCTTCTTTGTAGGAAAGCAACTGATACCTAGAACCGAATGAGCTTATTTCACACAGTACAATGTTCAGCAATGAAGATGTTTGTTTTCTCAACCAAGTACTTTACAAATGAGGCGAATCTTCTAACTTGGCCATCTTTTTAGATTACATTAACAAGGAAAGTTTGAACTTGCTGCACTCAACATTCTTTGTAGAAATTAAACTGATTCCTAGAAGTGAATTAACTTATTTGACACAGTACAGTGTTCGGTACTGAAGATGTTTCTTTTCTAAAGAAACTACTTTAGAAATGAGGCGAATCCACTAACTTGTACATCTTGTTAGATTACACAAACTAGGAAAGTTTGAACTTGCTGCACTCAACCTTCTTTGTAGGAAAGCAAGTGATTGCTAGAATCGAAATAGCTCATTTCACATAGTACAGTGTTCGGTAGTGAAGATGTTGGTTTTCTAAACAAACTACATTAGAAATGAGGCCAATCTACTACGTTGTGCATCTTTTCAGATTACATTAACAAGGAATGTTTGAACTTGCTGCACTCAACCTTCTTTGTAGGAAAGCAACTGATTCCTAGAACCGAATGAGCTTATTTCACACAGTACAATGTTCGACAATGAAGATGTTTGTTTTCTCAACAAACTACTTTACAAATGAGGTGAATCTTCTAACTTGGCCATCTTTTTAGATTACATTAACAAGGAAAGTTTGAATTTGCTGCACTCAAACTTCTTCCTAGAAATTAAACTGATTCCTAGAAGCGAATTAACTTATTTCACACAGTACAGTGTTCGGTACTGAAGATGTTTCTTTTCTAAAGAAACTACTTTAGAAATGAGGTCAATCTAGTACGTTGTGCATCTTTTCCGATTACATTAACAAGGAAAGTTTGAACTTGCTACACTCAACCTTATTTGTAGCAAAGCAACTGATTCCTAGAACCGAATGAGCTTATTTCACACAGTACAATGTTCGGCAATGAAAATGTTTGTTTTCTCAACAAACTACTTTACAAATGAGGCGAATCTACTAACTTCGCCATCTTTTTAGATTACATTAACAAGGAAAGTTTGAACTTGCTGCACTCAACCTTCTTTGTAGGAAAGCAACTGATTCCTAGAACCGAATGAGCTTATTTCACACAGTACAGTGTTCGGCAATGAAGATGTTTCTTTTCTAAAGAAACTACTTTAGAAATGAGGCCAATCTACTACATTGTGCATCTTTTCAGATTACATTAACAAGGAAAGTTTGAACTTGCTGTACACAACCTTCTTCGTAGAAATTAAACTGATTTCTAGAACCTAATTAATTATTTCACACAGTACAGTGTTCGGTACTGAAGATGTTTGTTTTCTAAAGAAACTACTTTAGAAATGAGGCCAATGTACTACGTTGTGCATCTTTTCAGATTACATTAACAAGGAAAGTTTGAACTTGCTGCACTCAACCTTCTTTGTAGGAAAGCAACTGATTCCTAGAACCGAATGAGCTTATTTCACACAGTACAATGTTCGGTAATGAAGATGTTTGTTTTCTCAACAAACTACTTTACAAATGAGGCCAATCTACTAACTTGTGCATCTTTTTAGATTACATTAACAAGGAAAGTTTGAACTTGCTGCACTCAACCTTCTTTGTAGAAATTAAACTGATTCCTAGAACCGAATTAACTTATTTCACACAGTACAGTGTTCGGTAATGAAGATGTTTCTTTTTTACAAAGAAACTACTTTAGAAATGAGGCCAATCTACTAACGTTGTGCATCTTTTCAGATTACATTAACAAGGAAAGTTTGAACTTGCTGCACTCAACCTTCTTTGTAGGAAAGCAACTGATTCCTCGAACCGAATGAGCTTATTTCACACAGTACAATGTTCGGCAATTAAGATGTTTGTTTTCTCAACAAAGTACTTTACAAATGAGGCGAATGTCCTAACTTGGCCATCTTTTCAGATTACATTAACAAGGAAAGTTTGAACTTGCTGCACTCAACCTTCTTTGTAGGAAAGCAACTGATTCCTAGAACCGAATGAGCTTATTTCACACAGTACAGTGTTCGGCAATGAAGATGTTTCTTTTCTAAAGAAACTACTTTAGAAATGAGGCCAATCTACTACATTGTGCATCTTTTCAGATTACATTAACAAGGAAAGTTTGAACTTGCTGTACTCAACCTTCTTCGTAGAAATTATACTGATTTCTAGAAGCGAATTAACTTATTTCACACAGTACAGTGTTCGGTACTGAAGATGTTTCTTTTCTAAAGAAACTACTTTAGAAATGAGGCCAATGTACTACGTTGTGCATCTTTTCAGATTACATTAACAAGGAAAGTTTGAACTTGCTGCACTCAACCTTCTTTGTAGGAAAGCAACTGATTCCTAGAACCGAATGAGCTTATTTCACACAGTACAATGTTCGCAATGAAGATGTTTTTTTTTCAACAAACTACTTTACAAATGAGGCGAATCTACTAACTTGGCCATCTTTTTAGATTACATTAACAAGGAAAGTTTGAACTTGCTGCACTCAACCTTCTTTGTAGGAAAACAACTGATTCCTAGAACCGAATGAGCTTATTTCACACAGTACAATGTTCGCAATGAAGATGTTTGTTTTCTCAACAAACTACTTTACAAATGAGGCGAATCTTCTAACTTGGCCATCTTTTTAGATTACATTAACAAGGAAAGTTTGAACTTGCTGCACTCAACCTTCTTCGTAGAAATTAAACTGATTCCTAGAAGCGAATTAACTTATTTCACACAGTACAGTGTTCGGTACTGAAGATGTTTCTTTTCTAAAGAAACTACTTTAGAAATGAGGCCAATCTACTACCTTGTGCATCTTTTTAGATTACATTAAAGTAGGAAAGTTTGAACTTGCTGCACTCAACCTTCTTTGTAGGAAAGCAACTGATTCCTAGAACCGAATGAGCTTATTTCACACAGTACAATGTTCGGTAATGAAGATGTTTGTTTTCTCAACAAACTACTTTACAAATGAGGCCAATCTACTAACTTGTGCATCTTTTTAGATTACATTAACAAGGAAAGTTTGAACTTGCTGCACTCAACCTTCTTTGTAGGAAAGCAACTGATTCCTAGAAAACGAATGAGCTTATTTCACACAGTACAATGTTCGACAATGAAGATGTTTGTTTTCTCAACAAACTACTTTACAAATGAGGTGAATCTTCTAACTTGGCCATCTTTTTAGATTACATTAACAAGGAAAGTTTGAACTTGCTGCACTCAACCTTCTTCCTAGAAATTAAACTGATTCCTAGAAGCGAATTAACTTATTTCACACAGTACAGTGTTCAAAGAAACTACAGTGTTCGGTACTGAAGATGTTTCTTTTCTAAAAGAAACTACTTTAGAAATGAGGCCAATCTACTACGTTGTTTGTTTTCTCAACATCTTTTTTTTCAGATTACATTAACAAGGAAAGTTTGAACTTGCTGCACTCAACCTTCTTTGTAGGAAAGCAACTGATTCCTAGAACCGAATGAGCTTATTTCACACAGTACAATGTTCGGCAATGAAGATGTTTGTTTTCTCAACAAACTACTTTACAAATGAGGCCAATCTACTAACATTGGCCATCTTTTTAGATTACATTAACAAGGAAAGTTTGAACTTGCTGCACTCAACCTTCTTTGTAGAAATTAAACTGATTCCTAGAACTGAATTAACTTATTTCACACAGTACAGTGTTCGGTACTGAAGATGTTTCTTTTCTAAAGAAACTACTTTAGAAATGAGTCCAATCTACTACATTGTGCATCTTTTCAGATTACATTAACAAGGAAAGTTTGAACTTGCTGCACTCAACCTTCTTTGTAGGAAAGCAACTGATTTCCACAGTACAATGTTTAATTATGAGCTTATTTCACACAGTACAATGTTCTTAATGAAGATGTTTGTTTTCTCAAAATTAAACAAACTACTTTACAAAATGAGATGTTTGTTTTCTAAACAAACTAATGAGTACTAACACTTGGCATCTTTTTTTAGATTACATTAACAAGGAAAGTTTGAACTTGCTGCACTCAACCTTCTTTGTAGGAAAGCAACTGATTCCTAGAACCGAATGAGCTTATTTCACACAGTACAATGTTCGGCAATGAAGATGTTTGTTTTCTCAACAAACTACTTTACAAATGAGTCGAATCTACTAACTTGGCCATCTTTTTAGATTACATTAACAAGGAAAGTTTGAACTTGCTGCACTCAACCTTCTTTGTAGAAATTAAACTGATTCCTAGAAGCGAATTAACTTATTTCACACAGTACAGTGTTCGGTACTGAAGATGTTTCTTTTCTAAAGAAACTACTTTAGAAATGAGGCGAATCCACTAACTTGTACATCTTGTTAGATTACATTAAGTAGGAAAGTTTGAACTTGCACTCAACCTTCTTTGTAGGAAAGCAAGTGATTCCTAGAATCGAACTAGCTTATTTCACATAGTACAGTGTTCGGTAATGAAGATGTTTGTTTTCTAAAGAAACTACTTTAGAAATGAGGCCAATCTACTAAGTTGTGCATCTTTTCAGATTACATTAACAAGGAAAGTTTGAACTTGCTGCACTCAACCTTCTTTGTAGGAAAGCAACAGATTCCTAGATCCGAATGAGCTTATTTCACACAGTACAATGTTCGGCAATGAAGATTCTTGTTGTCTCAACAAAGTACTTTACTAATGAGGCGAATCTACTAACTTGGCCATCTTTTTAGATTACATTAACAAGGAAAGTTTGAACTTGCTGCACTCAACTTTCTTCGTAGAAATTAAACTGATTCCTAGAAGCGAATTAACTTATTTGACACAGTACAGTGTTCGGTACTGAAGATGTTTCTTTTCTAAAGAAACTACTTTAGAAATGAGGCGAATCCACTAACTTGTACATCTTGTTAGATTACACAAAGTAGGAAAGTTTGAACTTGCACTCAACCTTCTTTGTAGGAAAGCAAGTGATTCCTAGAATCGAACTAGCTCATTTCACATAGTACAGTGTTCGGTAATGAAGATGTTTGTTTTCTAAAGAAACTACTTTCGAAATGAGGCCAATCTACTAAGTTGTGCATCTTTTCAGATTACATTAACAAGGAAAGTTTGAACTTGCTGCACTCAACCTTCTTTGTAGGAAAGCAACTGATTCCTAGATCCGAATGAGCTTATTTCACACAGTACAATGTTCGGCAATGAAGATTCTTGTTGTCTCAACAAAGTACTTTACTAATGAGGCGAATCTACTAACTTGACCATCTTTTTAGATTACATTAACAAGGAAAATTGAACTTGCTGCACTCAACCTTCTTTGTAGGGAAGCAACTGATTCCTAGATCCGAATGAGCTTATTTCACACAGTACAGTGTTCGGTACTGAAGATGTTTCTTTTTTAAAGAAACTACTTTAGAAATGAGGCGAATCCACTAACTTGTACATCTTGTTAGATTACACAAAGTAGTAAAGTTTGAACTTGCTGCACTCAACCTTCTTCGTAGAAAAACAAGTGATTCCTAGAATCGAACTAGCTCATTTCACATAGGACAGTGTTCGGTAATGAAGATGTTTGTTTTCTAAACAAACTACTTTAGCAATGAGGCCAATCTACTAAGTTGTGCATCTTTTCAGATTACATTAACAAGGAAAGTTTGAACTTGCTGCACTCAACCTTCTTTGTAGGAAAGCAACTGATTCCTAGAACCGAATGAGCTTATTTCACACAGTACAATGGTCGGCAATGAAGATGTTTGTTTTCTCAACAAAGTACTTTACAAATGAGGCGAATGTTCTAACTTGGCCATCTTTTTAGATTACATTAACAAGGAAAGTTTGAACTTGCTGTACTCAACCTTCTTCGTAGAAATTAAACTGATTCCTAGAAGCGAATTAACTTATTTCACACAGTACAGTGTTCGGTACTGAAGATGTTTCTTTTCTAAAGAAACTGCTTTAGAAATGAGGCCAATGTACTACGTTGTGAATCTTTTCAGATTACATTAACAAGGAAAGTTTGAACTTGCTGTACTCAACCTTCTTCGTAGAAATTAAACTGATTCCTAGAAGCGAATTAACTTATTTCACACAGTACAGTGTTCGGTACTGAAGATGTTTCTTTTCTAAAGAAACTACTTTAGAAATGAGGCCAATGTACTACGTTGTGCATCTTTTCAGATTACATTAACAAGGAAAGTTTGAACTTGCTCCACTCAACCTTCTTTGTAGGAAATCAAGTGTTTCCTAGAAAGGAATGAGCTTATTTCACACAGTACAATGTTCGGCAATGAAGATGTTTGTTTTCTCAACAAACTACTTTACAAATGAGGCGAATCTACTAACTTGAGCATCTTTTTAGATTACATTAACAAGGAAAGTTTGAACTTGCTGCACTCAACCTTCTTTGTAGGAAAGCAACTGATTCCTAGAACCGAATGAGCTTATTTCACACAGTACAATGTTCGGCAATGAAGATGTTTGTTTTCTCAACAAAGTACTTTACAAATGATGCGAATCTTCTAACTTGGCCATCTTTTTAGATTACATTAACAAGGAAAGTTTGAACTTGCTGCACTCAACATTCTTTGTAGAAATTAAACTGATTCCTAGAAGTGAATTAAGTTATTTGACACAGTACAGTGTTCGGTACTGAAGATGTTTCTTTTCTAAAGAAACTACTTTAGAAATGAGGCGAATCCACTAACTTGTACATCTTGTTAGATTACACAAACTAGGAAAGTTTGAACTTGCTGCACTCAACTTTCTTCGTAGGAAAGCAAGTGATTGCTAGAATCGAAATAGCTCATTTCACATAGTACAGTGTTCGGTAATGAAGATGTTTGTTTTCTAAACAAACTACATTAGAAATGAGGCCAATCTACTAAGTTGTGCATCTTTTCAGATTACATTAACAAGGAAAGTTTGAACTTGCTGCACTCAACCTTCTTTGTAGGAAAGCAACTGATTCCTAGAACCGAATGAGCTTATTTCACACAGTACAATGTTCGACAATGAAGATGTTTGTTTTCTCAACAAACTACTTTACAAATGAGGCGAATCTTCTAACTTGGCCATCTTTTTTAGATTACATTAACAAGGAAAGTTTGAATTTGCTGCACTCAAACTTCTTCATAGAAATTAAACTGATTCCTAGAAGCGAATTAACTTATTTCACACAGTACTGTGTTCGGTACTGAAGATGTTTCTTTTCTAAAGAAACTACTTTAGAAATGAGGTCAATCTACTACGTTGTGCATCTTTTCAGATTACATTAACAAGGAAAGTTTGAACTTGCTACACTCAACCTTATTTGTAGCAAAGCAACTGATTCCTAGAACCGAATGAGCTTATTTCACACAGTACAATGTTCGGTAATGAAAATGTTTGTTTTCTCAACAAACTACTTTACAAATGAGGCGAATCTACTAACTTGTGCATCTTTTTAGATTACATTAACAAGGAAAGTTTGAACTTGCTGCACTCAACCTTCTTTGTAGGAAAACAACTGATTCCTAGAACCGAATGAGCTTATTTCACACAGTACAATGTTCGGCAATGAAGATGTTTGTTTTCTCAACAAACTACTTTACAAATGAGGCCAATCTTCTAACTTGGCCATCTTTTGAGATTACATTAACAAGGAAAGTTTGAACTTGCTGCACTCAACCTTCTTCGTAGAAATTAAACTGATTCCTAGAACCGAATTAACTTATTTCACACAGTACAGTGTTCGGTAATGAAGATGTTTGTTTTCTAAAGAAACTACTTTAGAAATGAGTCCAATCTACTAACTTGTGCATCTTTTTAGATTACATTAACAAGGAAAGTTTGAACTTGCTGCACTCAACCTTCTTCTTAGAAATTAAACTGATTCCTAGAAGCGAATTAAACTTATTTCACACAGTACAGTGTTCGGTACTGAAGATGTTTCTTTTCTAAAGAAACTATTTTAGAAATGATGTGAATCCACTAACTTGTACATCTTGTTAGATTACACAAAGTAGGAAAGTTTGAACTTGCTGCACTCAACCTTCTTCGTAGGAAAGCAAGTGATTCCTAGAATCGAACTAGCTCATTTCACATAGTACAGTGTTCGGTAATGAAGATGTTTGTTTTCTAAACAAACTACTTTAGCAATGAGGCCAATCTACTAAGTTGTGCATCTTTTCAGATTACATTAACAAGGAAAGTTTGAACTTGCTGCACTCAACCTTCTTTGTAGGAAAGCAACTGATTCCTAGAACCGAATGAGCTTATTTCACACAGTACAATGGTCGACAATGAAGATGTTTGTTTTCTCAACAAAGTACTTTACAAATGAGGCGAATGTTCTAACTTGGCCATCTTTTTAGATTACATTAACAAGGAAAGTTTGAACTTGCTGTACTCAACCTTCTTCGTAGAAATTAAACTGATTCCTAGAAGCGAATTAACTTATTTCACACAGTACAGTGTTCGGTACTGAAGATGTTTCTTTTCTAAAGAAACTGCTTTAGAAATGAGGCAAATGTACTAACGTTGTGAATCTTTTCAGATTACATTAACAAGGAAAGTTTGAACTTGCTGTACTCAACCTTCTTCGTAGAAATTAAACTGATTCCTAGAAGCGAATTAACTTATTTCACACAGTACAGTGTTCGGTACTGAAGATGTTTCTTTTCTAAAGAAACTACTTTAGAAATGAGGCCAATGTACTACGTTGTACATCTTTTCAGATTACATTAACAAGGAAAGTTTGAACTTGCTACACTCAACCTTCTTAGTAGGAAAGCAACTGATTCCTAGAAAGGAATGAGCTTATTTCACACAGTACAATGTTCGGCAATGAAGATGTTTGTTTTCTCAACAAACTACTTTACAAATGAGGCGAATCTACTAACTTGAGCATCTTTTTAGATTACATTAACAAGGTAAGTTTGAACTTGCTGCACTCAACCTTCTTTGTAGGAAAGCAACTGATTCCTAGAACCGAATGAGCTTATTTCACACAGTACAATGTTCAGCAATGAAGATGTTTGTTTTCTCAACAAAGTACTTTACAAATGAGGCGAATCTTCTAACTTGGCCATCTTTTTAGATTACATTAACAAGGAAAGTTTGAACTTGCTGCACTCAACATTCTTTGTAGAAATTAAACTGATTCCTAGAAGTGAATTAACTTATTTGACACAGTACAGTGTTCGGTACTGAAGATGTTTCTTTTCTAAAGAAACTACTTTAGAAATGAGGCGAATCCACTAACTTGTACATCTTGTTAGATTACACAAACTAGAAAGTTTGAACTTGCTGCACTCAACCTTCTTTGTAGGAAAGCAAGTGATTGCTAGAATCGAAATAGCTCATTTCACATAGTACAGTGTTCGGTAGTGAAGATGTTGGTTTTCTAAACAAACTACTTTAGAAATGAGGCCATATCTACTAAGTTGTGCATCTTTTCAGATTACATTAACAAGGAATGTTTGAACTTGCTGCACTCAACCTTCTTTGTAGGAAAGCAACTGATTCCTAGAACCGAATGAGCTTATTTCACACAGTACAATGTTCGGCAATGAAGATGTTTGTTTTCTCAACAAACTACTTTACAAATGAGGCGAATCTTCTAACTTGGCCATCTTTTTAGATTACATTAACAAGGAAAGTTTGAATTTGCTGCACTCAAACTTCTTCATAGAAATTAAACTGATTCCTAGAAGCGAATTAACTTATTTCACACAGTACAGTGTTCGGTACTGAAGATGTTTCTTTTCTAAAGAAACTACTTTAGAAATGAGGTCAATCTAGTACGTTGTGCATCTTTTCAGATTACATTAACAAGGAAAGTTTGAACTTGCTACACTCAACCTTATTTGTAGCAAAGCAACTGATTCCTAGAACCGAATGAGCTTATTTCACACAGTACAATGTTCGGCAATGAAAATGTTTGTTTTCTCAACAAACTACTTTACAAATGAGGCGAATCTACTAACTTCGCCATCTTTTTAGATTACATTAACAAGGAAAGTTTGAACTTGCTGCACTCAACCTTCTTTGTAGGAAAACAACTGATTCCTAGAACCGAATGAGCTTATTTCACACAGTACAATGTTCGGCAATGAAGATGTTTGTTTTCTCAACAAAGTACTTTACAAATGAGGTGAATCTTCTAACTTGGCCATCTTTTGAGATTACATTAGAAAGGAAAGTTTGAACTTGCTGCACTCAACCTTCTTCGTAGAAATTAAACTGATTCCTAGAACCGAATTAACTTATTTCACACAGTACAGTGTTCGGTACTGAAGATGTTTGTTTTCTAAAGAAACTACTTTAGAAATGAGTCCAATCTACTACCTTGTGCATCTTTTCAGATTACATTAACAAGGAAAGTTTGAACTTGCTGCACTCAACCTTCTTCTTAGAAATTAAACTGATTCCTAGAAGCGAATTAACTTATTTCACACAGTACAGTGTTCGGTACTGAAGATGTTTCTTTTCTAAAGAAACTATTTTAGAAATGATGTGAATCCACTAACTTGTACATCTTGTTAGATTACATTAACAAGGAAAGTTTGAACTTGCTGCACTCAACCTTCTTTGTAGAGGAAAGCAAGTGATTCCTAGAATCGAACTAGCTCATTTCACATAGTACAGTGTTCGGTAATGAAGATGTTTGTTTTCTAAACAAACTACTTTAGAAATGAGGCCAATCTACTAAGTTGTGCATCTTTTCAGATTACATTAACAAGGAAAGTTTGAACTTGCTGCACTCAACCTTCTTTGTAGGAAAGCAACTGATTCCTAGAACCGAATGAGCTTATTTCACACAGTACAATGTTCGGCAATGAAGATGTTTGTTTTCTCAACAAAGTACTTTACAAATGAGGCGAATGTTCTAACTTGGCCATCTTTTTAGATTACATTAACAAGGAAAGTTTGAACTTGCTGTACTCAACCTTCTTTGTAGAAATTAAACTGATTCCTAGAACCGAATTAACTTATTTCACACAGTACAGTGTTCGGTACTGAAGATGTTTCTTTTCTAAAGAAACTACTTTAGAAATGAGGCAAATGTACTAACTTTGTGAATCTTTTCAGATTACATTAACAAGGAAAGTTTGAACTTGCTGCACTCAACCTTCTTCGTAGAAATTAAACTGATTCCTAGAAGCGAATTAACTTATTTCACACAGTACAGTGTTCGGTACTGAAGATGTTTCTTTTCTAAAGAAACTACTTTAGAAATGAGGCCAATGTACTAACTTGTGCATCTTTTCAGATTACATTAACAAGGAAAGTTTGAACTTGCTGCACTCAACCTTCTTTGTAGGAAAGCAACTGATTCCTAGAACCGAATGAGCTTATTTCACACAGTACAATGTTCGGCAATGAAGATGTTTGTTTTCTCAACAAACTACTTTACAAATGAGTCGAATCTACTAACTTGACCATCTTTTTAGATTACATTAACAAGGAAAGTTTGAACTTGCTGCACTCAACCTTCTTTGTAGGAAAGCAACTGATTCCTAGAACCGAATGAGCTTATTTCACACAGTACAATGTTCGGCAATGAAGATGTTTGTTTTCTCAACAAACTACTTTACAAATGAGGCGAATCTACTAACTTGGCCATCTTTTTAGATTACATTAACAAGGAAAGTTTGAACTTGCTGCACTCAACCTTCTTTGTAGAAATTAAACTGATTCCTAGAAGTGAATTAACTTATTTCACACAGTACAGTGTTCGGTACTGAAGATGTTTCTTTTCTAAAGAAACTACTTTAGAAATGAGGCCAATCCACTAACTTGTGCATCTTGTTAGATTACATTAACAAGGAAAGTTTGAACTTGCTGCACTCAACCTTCTTTGTAGGAAAGCAAGTGATTCCTAGAATCGAAATAGCTCATTTCACATAGTACAGTGTTCGGTAATGAAGATGTTTGTTTTCTAAACAAACTACTTTAGAAATGAGGCCAATCTACTAAGTTGTGCATCTTTTTAGATTACATTAACAAGGAAAGTTTGAACTTGCTGCACTCAACCTTCTTTGTAGGAAAGCAACTGATTCCTAGAACCGAATGAGCTTATTTCACACAGTACAATGTTCGGCAATGAAGATGTTTGTTTTCTCAACAAACTACTTTACAAATGAGGTGAATCTTCTAACTTGGCCATCTTTTTAGATTACATTAACAAGGAAAGTTTGAACTTGCTGCACTCAACCTTCTTCCTAGAAATTAAACTGATTCCTAGAAGCGAATTAACTTATTTCACACAGTACAGTGTTCGGTACTGAAGATGTTTCTTTTCTAAAGAAACTACTTTAGAAATGAGGTCAATCTACTACGTTGTGCACTTTTCAGATTACATTAACAAGGAAAGTTTGAACTTGCTGCACTCAACCTTCTTTGTAGGAAAGCAACTGATTCCTAGAACCGAATGAGCTTATTTCACACAGTACAATGTTCGGCAATGAAGATGTTTGTTTTCTCAACAAACTACTTTACAAATGAGGCGAATCTACTAACTTGTGCATCTTTTTAGATTACATTAACAAGGAAAGTTTGAACTTGCTGCACTCAACCTTCTTTGTAGGAAAACAACTGATTCCTAGAACCGAATGAGCTTATTTCACACAGTACAATGTTCGGCAATGAAGATGTTTGTTTTCTCAACAAAGTACTTTACAAATGAGGCCAATCTTCTAACTTGGCCATCTTTTGAGATTACATTAACAAGGAAAGTTTGAACTTGCTGCACTCAACCTTCTTCGTAGAAATTAAACTGATTCCTAGAACGAATTAACTTATTTCACACAGTACAGTGTTCGGTACTGAAGATGTTTCTTTTCTAAAGAAACTACTTTAGAAATGAATCCAATCTACTACATTGTGCATCTTTTCAGATTACATTAACAAGGAAAGTTTGAACTTGCTGCACTCAACCTTCTTTGTAGGAAAGCAACTGATTCCTCGAACCGAATGAGCTTATTTCACACAGTACAATGTTCGGCAATGAAGATGTTTGTTTTCTCAACAAACTACTTTACAAATGAGTCGAATCTACTAACTTGGCCATCTTTTTAGATTACATTAACAAGGAAAGTTTGAACTTGCTGCACTCAACCTTCTTTGTAGGAAAGCAACTGATTCCTAGATCCGAATGAGCTTATTTCACACAGTACAATGTTCGGCAATGAAGATGTTTGTTTTCTCAACAAAGTACTTTACTAATGAGGCGAATCTACTAACTTGGCCATCTTTTTAGATTACATTAACAAGGAAAGTTTGAACTTGCTGCACTCAACCTTCTTCGTAGAAATTAAACTGATTCCTAGAAGCGAATTAACTTATTTGACACAGTACAGTGTTCGGTACTGAAGATGTTTCTTTTCTAAAGAAACTACTTTAGAAATGAGGCGAATCCACTAACTTGTACATCTTTTTTAGATTACATTAAGTAGGAAAGTTTGAACTTGCACTCAACCTTCTTTGTAGGAAAGCAAGTGATTCCTAGAATCGAACTAGCTCATTTCACATAGTACAGTGTTCGGTAATGAAGATGTTTGTTTTCTAAAGAAACTACTTTAAAATGAGGCCAATCTACTAAGTTGTGCATCTTTTTAGATTACATTAACAAGGAAAGTTTGAACTTGCTGCACTCAACCTTCTTTGTAGGAAAGCAACTGATTCCTAGAACCGAATGAGCTTATTTCACACAGTACAATGTTCGGCAATGAAGATGTTTGTTTCTCAACAAAGTACTTTACTAATGAGGCAAATCTACTAACTTGGCCATCTTTTTAGATTACATTAACAAGGAAAGTTTGAACTTGCTGCACTCAACCTTTCTTCGTAGAAATTAAACTGATTCCTAGAAGCGAATTAACTTATTTCACACAGTACAGTGTTCGGTACTGAAGATGTTTCTTTTCTAAAGAAACTACTTTAGAAATGAGGCGAATCCACTAACTTGTACATCTTGTTAGATTACACAAAGTAGGAAAGTTTGAACTTGCACTCAACCTTCTTTGTAGGAAAGCAAGTGATTCCTAGAATCGAACTAGCTCATTTCACATAGTACAGTGTTCGGTAATGAAGATGTTTGTTTTCTAAAGAAACTACTTTAGAAATGAGGCCAATCTACTAAGTTGTGCATCTTTTCAGATTACATTAACAAGGAAAGTTTGAACTTGCTGCACTCAACCTTCTTTGTAGGAAAGCAACTGATTCCTAGATCCGAATGAGCTTATTTCACACAGTACAATGTTCGGCAATGAAGATTTTTGTTGTCTCAACAAAGTACTTTACTAATGAGGCGAATCTACTAACTTGACCATCTTTTTAGATTACATTAACAAGGAAAATTGAACTTGCTGCACTCAACCTTCTTTGTAGGGAAGCAACTGATTCCTAGATCCGAATGAGCTTATTTCACACAGTACAGTGTTCGGTACTGAAGATGTTTCTTTTTTAAAGAAACTACTTTAGAAATGAGGCGAATCCACTAACTTGTACATCTTGTTAGATTACACAAAGTAGGAAAGTTTGAACTTGCACTCAACCTTCTTCGTAGGAAAGCAAGTGATTCCTAGAATCGAACTAGCTCATTTCACATAGTACAGTGTTCGGTAATGAAGATGTTTGTTTTCTAAACAAACTACTTTAGAAATGAGGCCAATCTACTAAGTTGTGCATCTTTTCAGATTACATTAACAAGGAAAGTTTGAACTTGCTGCACTCAACCTTCTTTGTTGGAAAGCAACTGATTCCTAGAACCGAATGAGCTTATTTCACACAGTACAATGTTCGGCAATGAAGATGTTTGTTTTCTCAACAAAGTACTTTACAAATGAGGTGAATCTTCTAACTTGGCCATCTTTTTAGATTACATTAACAAGGAAAGTTTGAATTTGCTGCACTCAACCTTCTTCCTAGAAATTAAACTGATTCCTAGAAGCGAATTAACTTATTTCACACAGTACAGTGTTCGGTACTGAAGATGTTTCTTTTCTAAAGAAACTACTTTAGAAATGAGGTCTATCTACTACGTTGTGCATCTTTTCAGATTACATTAACAAGGAAAGTTTGAACTTGCTACACTCAACCTTATTTGTAGCAAAGCAACTGATTCCTAGAACCGAATGAGCTTATTTCACACAGTACAATGTTCGGTAATGAAGATGTTTGTTTTCTCAACAAACTACTTTACAAATGAGTCAATCTACTAACTTGGCCATCTTTTTTAGATTAAATTAACAAGGAACATTTAAACTTGCTGCACTCAACCTTCTTTGTAGGAAAGCAACTGATTCCTAGATCCGAATGAGCTTATTTCACACTGTACAATGTTCGGCAATGAAGATGTTTGTTTTCTCAACAAAGTACTTTACAAATGAGGCGAATCTTCTAATTGGCCATCATTTGAGATTACATTAAAAAGGAAAGTTTGAACTTGCTGCACTCAACCTTCTTCGTAGGAAAAGCAACTGATTCCTAGAACCGAATTAACTTATTTCACACAGTACAGTGTTCGGTACTGAAGATGTTTCTTTTCTAAAGAAACTACTTTAGAAATGAGGCGAATCCACTAACTTGTACATCTTGTTAGATTACACAAAGTAGGACAGTTTGAACTTGCTGCACTCAACCTTCTTCGTAGGAAAGCAAGTGATTCCTAGAATCGAACTAGCTCATTTCACATAGTACAGTGTTCGGAAATGAAGATGTTTGTTTTCTAAACAAACTACTTTAGAAATGAGGCCAATCTACTAACTTGTGCATCTTTGTCAGATTACATTAACAAGGAAAGTTTGAACTTGCTGCACTCAACCTTCTTTGTAGGAAAGCAACTGATTCCTAGAACCGAATGAGCTTATTTCACACAGTACAATGTTCGCAATGAAGATGTTGGTTTTCTCAACAAAGTACTTTACAAATGAGGCGAATCTTCTAACTTGGCCATCTTTTTAGATTACATTAACAAGGAAAGTTTGAACTTGCTGCACTCAACCTTCATCGTAGAAATTAAACTGATTCCTAGAACCGAATTAACTTATTTCACACAGTACAGTGTTCGGTACTGAAGATGTTTCTTTTCTAAAGAAACTACTTTAGAAATTAGGCGAATCCACTAACTTGTACATCTTGTTAGATTACACAAATTAGGAAAGTTTGAACTTGATGCACTCAACCTTCTTCGTAGGAAAGCAAGTTAATCTCTAGAATCGAACTAGCTCATTTCACATAGTACAGTGTTCGGTAATGAAGATGTTTGTTTTGTAAACAAACTACTTTAGAAATGAGGCCAATCTACTAAGTTGTGCATCTTTTCAGATTACATTAACAAGGAAAGTTTGAACTTGCTGCACTCAACCTTCTTTGTAGGAAAGGAACTGTTTCCAAGAACCGAATGAGCTTATTTCACACAGTACAATGTTCAGCAAGGAAGATGTTTGTTTTCTCAACAAACTACTTTACAAATGAGTTGAATCTACTAACTTGGCCATCTTTTTAGATTACATTAACAAGGAAAGTTTGAACTTGCTGCACTCAACCTTCTTTGTAGGAAAGCAACTGATTCCTAGAACCGAATGAGCTTATTTCACACAGTACAATGTTCGGCAATGAAGGTGTTTGTTTTCTCAACAAACTACTTTACAAATGAGGCGAATCTACTATCTTGGCCATCTTTTTAGATTACATTAACAAGCTAAGTTTGAACTTGCTGCTCTCAACCTTCTTCGTAGAAATTAAACTGATTCCTAGAAGCGAATTAACTTATTTCACACAGTACAGTGTTAGGTACTGAAGATGTTTCTTTTCTAAAGAAACTACTTTAGAAATGAGGCCAATCTACTAACTTGTGCATCTTTTCAGATTACATTAACAAGGAAAGTTGGAACTTGCTGCACTCAACCTTTTTTGTAGGAAAGCAACTGATTCCTAGAACCGAATGAGCTTATTTCACACAGTGCAATGTTCGGCAATGAAGATGTTTTTTTTCTCAACAAACTACATTACAAATGAGTTAAATCTACTAACTTGGCCATCTTTTTAGATTACATTAACAAGGAAAGTTTGACCTTGCTGCACTCAACCTTCTTTGTAGGAAAGCAACTGATTCCTAGAACCGAATGAGCTTATTTCACACAGTACAATGTTCGGCAATGAAGATGTTTGTTTTCTCAACAAACTACTTTACAAATGAGGCGAATCTACTAACGTGGCCATCTTTTTAGATTACATTAACAAGGAAAGTTTGAACTTGCTGCACTCAACCTTCTTTGTAGGAAAGCACCTGATTCCTAGAACCGAATTAACTTATTTCACACAGTACAGTGTTCGGTACTGAAGATGTTTGTTTTCTAAAGAAACTACTTTAGAAATGAGGCGAATCCACTAACTTGTACATCTTGTTAGATTACATTAAGTAGGAAAGTTTGAACTTGCTGCACTCAACCTTCTTTGTAGGAAAGCAAGTGATTCCTAGAATCGAAATAGCTCATTTCACATAGTGCAGAGTTCGGTAATGAAGATGTTTGTTTTCTAAACAAACTACTTTAGAAATGAGGCCAATCTACTAAGTTGTGCATCTTTTCAGATTACATTAACAAGGAAAGTTTGAACTTGCTGCACTCAACCTTCTTTGTAGAAAAGCAACTGATTCCTAGAACCGAATGAGCTTATTTCACACAGTACAATGTTCGGCAATGAAGATGTTTGTTTTCTAAACAAACTACTTTAGAAAGGAGGCCAATCTACTAAGTTGTGCATCTTTTCAGATTACATTAACAAGGAAAGTTTGAACTTGCTGCACTCTATCTTCTTTGTAGGAAAGCAACTGATTTCTAGAACCGAATGAGCTTATTTCACACAGTACAATGTTCGGCAATGAAGATATTTGTTTTCTCAACAAAGTACTTTACAAATGAGGCGAATCTTCTAACTTGGCCATCTTTTTAGAGTACATTAACAAGGAACGTTTGAACTTGCTGCACTCAACCTTCTTCGTAGAAATTAAACTGATTCCTAGAAGCGAATTAACTTATTTCACACAGTACAGTGTTCGGTACTGAAGATGTTTCTTTTCTAAAGAAACTACTTTAGAAATGAGGCCAATCTACTACGTTGTGCATCTTTTGAGATTACATTAACAAGGAAAGTTTGAAGTTGCTGCACTCAACCTTCTTTGTAGGAAAGCAACTGATTCCTAGATCCGCATGAGCTTATTTCAAACAGTAAAATGTTCGGCAATGAAGATGTTTGTTTTCTCAACAAACTACTTTACAAATGAGGCGAATCTACTAACTTCGCCATCTTTTTAGATTACATTAACAAGGAAAGTTTGAACTTGATGCACTTAACCTTCTTTGTAGGAAAGCAACTGATTCCTAGAACCAAATGAGCTTATTTCACACAGTACAATGTTCGGCAATGAAGATGTTTGTATTCTCAACAAAGTACTTTACAAATGAGGCGAATCTTCTAACTTGGCCATCTTTTTAGATTACATTAACAAGGAAAGTTTGAACTTGCTGCACTCAACCTTCTTCGTAGAAATTAAACTGATTCTTACAAGCGAATTAACTTATTTCACACAGTACAGTGTTCGGTACTGAAGATGTTTCTTTTCTAAAGAAACTACTTTAGGAATGAGGCCAATGTACTACGTTGTGCATCTTTTCAGATTACATTAACAAGGAAAGTTTGAACTTGCTGCACTCAACCTTCTTTGTAGGAAAGCAACTGCTTCATAGAACCGAATGAGCTTATTTCACACAGTACAATGTTCGGCAATGAAGATGTTTGTTTTCTCAACAAAGTACTTTACAAATGAAGCGAATGATCTAACTTGGCCATCTTTTGAGATTACATTAACAAGGAAAGTTTGAACTTGCTGCACTCAACCTTCTTCGTAGAAATTAAACTGATTCCTAAAAGCGAAATAAAACTATTTCACACAGTACAGTGTTCGGTACTGAAGAGGTTTCTTTTCTAAAGAAACTACTTTAGAAATGAGGCAAATGCACTAACTTGTACATCTTGTTAGATTACACAAAGTAGGAAAGTTTGAACTTGCTGCACTCAACCTTCTTCATAGGAAAGCAAGTGATTCCTAGAATCGAACTAGCTCATTTCACATAGTACAGTGTTCGGTAATGAAGATGTTTTTTTTCTAAAGAAACTACTTTAGAAATGAAGCCAATCTACTAAGTTGTGCATCTTTTCAGATTACATTAACAAGGAAAGTTTGAACTTGCTGCACTCAAACTTCTTTGTAGGAAAGCAACTGATTCCTAGAACCGAATGAGCTTATTTCACACAGTACAATGTTCGGCAATGAAGATGTTTGTTTTCTCAACAAAGTACTTTACAAATTAGGTGAATGTTCTAACTTGGCCATCTTTTGAGATTACATTAACAAGGAAAGTTTGAACTTGCTGCACTCAACCTTCTTCGTAGAAATTAAACTGATTCCTAGAAGCGAATTAACTTATTTCACACAGTACAGTGTTCAGAACTGAAGATGTTCCTTTTCTAAAGAAACTACTTTAGAAATGAGGCAAATGCACTAACTTGTACATCTTGTTAGATTACACAAAGTAGGAAAGTTTGAACTTGCTGCACTCAACCTTCTTCGTAGGAAAGCAAGTGATTCCTAGAATCGAACTAGCTCATTTCGCATAGTACAGTGTTCGGTAATGAAGATGTTTGTTTTCTAAACAAACTACTTTAGAAATGAGGCCAATCTACTACGTTGTGCATCTTTTCAGATTACATTAACAAGGAAAGTTTGAACTTGCTGCACTCAACCTTCTTTGTAGGAAAGCAACTGATTCCTAGAACCGAATGAGCTTATTTCACACAGTACAATGTTCGGCAATGAAGATGTTTGTTTACTCAACAAAGTACTTGACAAATGAGGCGAATGTTCTAACTTGGCCATCTTTTGAGATTACATTAACAAGGAAAGTTTGAACTTGCTGCACTCAACCTTCTTCGTAGGAAATTAAACTGATTCCTCGATCCGAATGAGCTTATTTCACACAGTACAATGTTCGGCAATGAAGATGTTTGTTTTCTCAACAAAGTACTTTACAAATGAGGCGAATCTTCTAACTTGGCCATCTTTTGAGATTACATTAACAAGGAAAGTTTGAACTTGCTGCACTCAACCTTCTTCGTAGAAATTAAACTGATTCCTAGAAGCGAATTAACTTATTTCACACAGTACAGTGTTCGGTACTGAAGATGTTTCTTTTCTAAAGAAACTACTTTAGAAATGAGGCAAATCCACTAACTTGTACATCTTGTTAGTTTACACAAAGTAGGAAAGTTTGAACTTGCTGCACTCAACCTTCTTCGTAGGAAAGCAAGTGATTCCTAGAATCGAACTAGCTCATTTCACATAGTACAGTGTTCGGTAATGAGGATTTTTGTTTTCTAAAGAAACTACATTAGAAATGAGGCCAATCTACTACGTTGTGCATCTTTTCAGATTACATTAACAAGGAAAGTTTGAACTTGCTGCACTCAACCTTCTTTGTAGGAAAGCAACTGATTCCTAGATCCGAATGAGCTTATTTCACACAGTACAATGTTCGGCAATGAAGATGTTTGTTTTCTCAACAAAGTACTTTACAAATGAGCCGAATGTTCTAACTTGGCCATCTTTTGAGATTACATTAACAAGGAAAGTTTGAACTTGCTGCACTCAACCTTCTTCTTAGAAATTAAACTGATTCCTAGAAGCGAATTAACTTATTTCACACAGTACAGTGTTCGGTACTGAGGATGTTTCTTTTCTAAAGAAACTATTTTAGAAATGATGTGAATCCACTAACTTGTACATCTTGTTAGATTACACAAAGTAGGAAAGTTTGTACTTGCTGCACTCAACCTTCTTTGTAGAAAAACAAGTGATTCCTAGAATCGAACTAGCTCATTTCACATAGGACAGTGTTCGGTAATGAAGATGTTTGTTTTCTAAACAAACTACTTTAGCAATGAGGCCAATCTACTAAGTTGTGCATCTTTTCAGATTACATTAACAAGGAAAGTTTGAACTTGCTGCACTCAACCTTCTTTGTAGGAAAGCAACTGATTCCTAGAACCGAATGAGCTTATTTCACACAGTACAATGGTCGACAATGAAGATGTTTGTTTTCTAAACAAAGTACTTTACAAATGAGGCGAATGTTCTAACTTGGCCATCTTTTTAGATTACATTAACAAGGAAAGTTTGAACTTGCTGTACTCAACCTTCTTCGTAGAAATTAAACTGATTCCTAGAAGCGAATTAACTTATTTCACACAGTACAGTGTTCGGTACTGAAGATGTTTCTTTTCTAAAGAAACTGCTTTAGAAATGAGGCCAATGTACTACGTTGTGAATCTTTTCAGATTACATTAACAAGGAAAGATTGAACTTGCTGTACTCAACCTTCTTCGCAGAAATTAAACTGATTCCTAGAAGCGAATTAACTTATTTCACACAGTACAGTGTTCGGTACTGAATTTGTTTCTTTTCCAAAGAAACTACTTTAGAAATGAGGCCAATGTACTACGTTGTACATCTTTTCAGATTACATTAACAAGGAAAGTTTGAACTTGCTACACTCAACCTTCTTAGTAGGAAAGCAACTGATTCCTAGAAAGGAATGAGCTTATTTCACACAGTACAATGTTCGGCAATGAAGATGTTTGTTTTCTCAACAAACTACTTTACAAATGAGGCGAATCTACTAACTTGAGCATCTTTTTAGATTACATTAACAAGGTAAGTTTGAACTTGCTGCACTCAACCTTCTTTGTAGGAAAGCAACTGATACCTAGAACCGAATGAGCTTATTTCACACAGTACAATGTTCAGCAATGAAGATGTTTGTTTTCTCAACCAAGTACTTTACAAATGAGGCGAATCTTCTAACTTGGCCTTCTTTTTAGATTACATTAACAAGGAAAGTTTGAACTTGCTGCACTCAACATTCTTTGTAGAAATTAAACTGATTCCTAGAAGTGAATTAACTTATTTGACACAGTACAGTGTTCGGTACTGAAGATGTTTCTTTTCTAAAGAAACTACTTTAGAAATGAGGCGAATCCACTAACTTGTACATCTTGTTAGATTACACAAACTAGGAAAGTTTGAACTTGCTGCACTCAACTTTGTTCGTAGGAAAGCAAGTGATTGCTAAAATCGAAATAGCTCATTTCACATAGTACAGTGTTCGGTAGTGAAGATGTTGGTTTTCTAAACAAACTACATTAGAAATGAGGAATATCTACTACGTTGTGCATCTTTTCAGATTACATTAACAAGGAATGTTTGAACTTGCTGCACTCAACCTTCTTTGTAGGAAAGCAACTGATTCCTAGAACCGAATGAGCTTATTTCACACAGTACAATGTTCGACAATGAAGATGTTTGTTTTCTCAACAATGTACTTTACAAATGAGGCGAATCTTCTAACTTGGCCATCTTTTTAGATTACATTAACAAGGAAAGTTTGAATTTGCTGCACTCAAACTTCTTCATAGAAATTAAACTGATTCCTAGAAGCGAATTAACTTATTTCACACAGTACTGTGTTCGGTACTGAAGATGTTTCTTTTCTAAAGAAACTACTTTAGAAATGAGGTCAATCTAGTACGTTGTGCATCTTTTCCGATTACATTAACAAGGAAAGTTTGAACTTGCTACACTCAACCTTATTTGTAGCAAAGCAACTGATTCCTAGAACCGAATGAGCTTATTTCACACAGTACAATGTTCGGCAATGAAAATGTTTGTTTTCTCAACAAACTACTTTACAAATGAGGCGAATCTACTAACTTGTGCATCTTTTTAGATTACATTAACAAGGAAAGTTTGAACTTGCTGCACTCAACCTTCTTTGTAGGAAAACAACTGATTCCTAGAACCGAATGAGCTTATTTCACACAGTACAATGTTCGGCAATGAAGATGTTTGTTTTCTCAACAAAGTACTTTACAAATGAGGTGAATCTTCTAACTTGGCCATCTTTTGAGATTACATTAGAAAGGAAAGTTTGAACTTGCTGCACTCAACCTTCTTCGTAGAAATTAAACTGATTCCTAGAACCGAATTAACTTATTTCACACAGTACAGTGTTCGGTACTGAAGATGTTTGTTTTCTAAAGAAACTACTTTAGAAATGAGTCCAATCTACTACGTTGTGCATCTTTTCAGATTACATTAACAAGGAAAGTTTGAACTTGCTGCACTCAACCTTCTTCTTAGAAATTAAACTGATTCCTAGAAGCCGAATTAACTTATTTCACACAGTACAGTGTTCGGTACTGAAGATGTTTCTTTTCTAAAGAAACTATTTTAGAAATGATGTGAATCCACTAACTTGTACATCTTGTTAGATTACATTAACAAGGAAAGTTTGAACTTGCTGCACTCAACCTTCTTTGTAGGAAAGCAAGTGATTCCTAGAATCGAACTAGCTCATTTCACATAGTACAGTGTTCGGTAATGAAGATGTTTGTTTTCTAAACAAACTACTTTAGCAAATGAGGCCAATCTACTAAGTTGTGCATCTTTTCAGATTACATTAACAAGGAAAGTTTGAACTTGCTGCACTCAACCTTCTTTGTAGGAAAGCAACTGATTCCTAGAACCGAATGAGCTTATTTCACACAGTACAATGGTCGACAATGAAGATGTTTGTTTTCTCAACAAAGTACTTTACAAATGAGGCGAATGTTCTAACTTGGCCATCTTTTTAGATTACATTAACAAGGAAAGTTTGAACTTGCTGCACTCAACCTTCTTCGTAGAAATTAAACTGATTCCTAGAAGCGAATTAACTTATTTCACACAGTACAGTGTTCGGTACTGAAGATGTTTCTTTTCTAAAGAAACTATTTTAGAAATGATGTGAATCCACTAACTTGTACATCTTGTTAGATTACACAAAGTAGGAAAGTTTGAACTTGCTGCACTCAACCTTCTTCGTAGGAAAGCAAGTGATTCCTAGAATCGAACTAGCTCATTTCACATAGGACAGTGTTCGGTAATGAAGATGTTTGTTTTCTAAACAAACTACTTTAGCAATGAGGCCAATCTACTAAGTTGTGCATCTTTTCAGATTACATTAACAAGGAAAGTTTGAACTTGCTGCACTCAACCTTTGTAGGAAAGCAACTGATTCCTAGAACCGAATGAGCTTATTTCACACAGTACAATGGTGGACAATGAAGATGTTTGTTTTCTCAACAAAGTACTTTACAAATGAGGCGAATGTTCTAACTTGGCCATCTTTTAAGATTACATTAACAAGGAAAGTTTGAACTTGCTGTACTCAACCTTCTTCGTAGAAATTAAACTGATTCCTAGAAGCGAATTAACTTATTTCACACAGTACAGTGTTCGGTACTGAAGATGTTTCTTTTCTAAAGAAACTGCTTTAGAAATGAGGCAAATGTACTACGTTGTGAATCTTTTCAGATTACATTAACAAGGAAAGATTGAACTTGCTGTACTCAACCTTCTTCGCAGAAATTAAACTGATTCCTAGAAGCGAATTAACTTATTTCACACAGTACAGTGTTCGGTACTGAATTTGTTTCTTTTCTAAAGAAACTACTTTAGAAATGAGGCCAATGTACTACGTTGTGCATCTTTTCAGATTACATTAACAAGGAAAGTTTGAACTTGCTACACTCAACCTTCTTAGTAGGAAAGCAACTGATTCCTAGAAAGGAATGAGCTTATTTCACACAGTACAATGTTCGGCAATGAAGATGTTTGTTTTCTCAACAAACTACTTTACAAATGAGGCGAATCTACTAACTTGACCATCTTTTTAGATTACATTAACAAGGTAAGTTTGAACTTGCTGCACTCAACCTTCTTTGTAGGAAAGCAACTGATTCCTAGAACCGAATGAGCTTATTTCACACAGTACAATGTTCAGCAATGAAGATGTTTGTTTTCTCAACCAAGTACTTTACAAATGAGGCGAATCTTCTAACTTGGCCTTCTTTTTAGATTACATTAACAAGGAAAGTTTGAACTTGCTGCACTCAACATTCTTTGTAGAAATTAAACTGATTCCTAGAAGTGAATTAACTTATTTGACACAGTACAGTGTTCGGTACTGAAGATGTTTCTTTTCTAAAGAAACTACTTTAGAAATGAGGCGAATCCACTAACTTGTGCATCTTGTTAGATTACACAAACTAGGAAAGTTTGAACTTGCTGCACTTAACTTTCTTCGTAGGAAAGCAAGTGATTGCTAGAATCGAAATAGCTCATTTCACATAGTACAGTGTTCGGTAGTGAAGATGTTGGTTTTCTAAACAAACTACATTAGAAATGAGGCCAATCTACTACGTTGTGCATCTTTTCAGATTACATTAACAAGGAATGTTTGAACTTGCTGCACTCAACCTTCTTTGTAGGAAAGCAACTGATTCGTAGAAACGAATGAGCTTATTTCACACAGTACAATGTTCGACAATGAAGATATTTGTTTTCTCAACAATGTACTTTACAAATAAGGTGAATCTTCTAACTTGGCCATCTTTTTAGATTACATTAACAAGGAAAGTTTGAATTTGCTGCACTCAAACTTCTTCCTAGAAATTAAACTGATTCCTAGAAGCGAATTAACTTATTTCACACAGTACAGTGTTCGGTACTGAAGATGTTTCTTTTCTAAAGAAACTACTTTAGAAATGAGGTCAATCTAGTACGTTGTGCATCTTTTCCGATTACATTAACAAGGAAAGTTTGAACTTGCTACACTCAACCTTATTTGTAGCAAAGCAACTGATTCCTAGAACCGAATGAGCTTATTTCACACAGTACAATGTTCGGCAATGAAAATGTTTGTTTTCTCAACAAACTACTTTACAAATGAGGCGAATCTACTAACTTCCCCATCTTTTTAGATTAAATTAACAAGGAACATTTAAACTTGCTGCACTCAACCTTCTTTGTAGGAAAGCAACTGATTCCTAGATCCGCATGAGCTTATTTCACACTGTACAATGTTCGGCAATGAAGATGTTCGTTTTCTCAACAAAGTACTTTACAAATCAGGCGAATCTTCTAATTGGCCATCATTTGAGATTACATTAAAAAGGAAAGTTTGAACTTGCTGCACTCCACCTTCTTCGTAGGAAAGCAACTGATTCCTAGAAGCGAATTAACTTATTTCACACAGTACAGTGTTCGGTACTGAAGAGGTTTCTTTTCTAAAGAAACTACTTTAGAAATGAGGCGAATCCACTAACTTGTACATCTTGTTAGATTACACAAAGTAGGACAGTTTGAACTTGCTGCACTCAACCTTCTTCGTAGGAAAGCAAGTGATTCCTAGAATCGAACTAGCTCATTTCACATAGTACAGTGTTCGGTAATGAAGATGTTTGTTTTCTAAACAAACTACTTTAGAAATGAGGCCAATCTACTAACTTGTGCATCTTGTCAGATTACATTAACAAGGAAAGTTTGAACTTGCTGCACTCAACCTTCTTTGTCGGAAAGCAACTGATTCCTAGAACCGAATGAGCTTATTTCACACAGTACAATGTTCGGCAATGAAGATGTTGGTTTTCTCAACAAAGTACTTTACAAATGAGGCGAATCTTCTAACTTGGCCATCTTTTTAGATTACATTACCAAGGAAAGTTTGAACTTGCTGCACTCAACCTTCATCGTAGAAATTAAACTGATCCCTAGAAGCGAATTAACTTATTTCACACAGTACAGTGTTCGGTACTGAAGATGTTTCTTTTCTAAAGAAACTACTTTAGAAATTAGGCGAATCCACTAACTTGTACATCTTGTTAGATTACACAAATTAGGAAACTTTGAACTTGATGCACTCAACCTTCTTCGTAGGAACGCAAGTTAATCCTAGAATCGAACTAGCTCATTTCACATAGTACAGTGTTCGATAATGAAGATGTTTGTTTTGTAAACAAACTACTTTAGAAATGAGGCCAATCTACTAAGTTGTGCATCTTTTCAGATTACATTAACAAGGAAAGTTTGAACTTGCTGCACTCAACCTTCTTTGTAGGAAAGGAACTGTTTCCAAGAACCGAATGAGCTTATTTCACACAGTACAATGTTCAGCAAGGAAGATGTTTGTTTTCTCAACAAACTACTTTACAAATGAGTTGAATCTACTAACTTGGCCATCTTTTTAGATTACATTAACAAGGAAAGTTTGAACTTGCTGCACTCAACCTTCTTTGTAGGAAAGCAACTGATTCCTAGAACCGAATGAGCTTATTTCACACAGTACAATGTTCGGCAATGAAGATGTTTGTTTTCTCAACAAAGTACTTTACAAATGAAGCGAATGATCTAACTTGGCCATCTTTTGAGATTACATTAACAAGGAAAGTTTGAACTTGCTGCACTCAACCTTCTTCGTAGAAATTAAACTGATTCCTAAAAGCGAATTAACTTATTTCACACAGTACAGTGTTCGGTACTGAAGAGGTTTCTTTTCTAAAGAAACTACTTTAGAAATGAGGCAAATGCACTAACTTGTACATCTTGTTAGATTACACAAAGTAGGAAAGTTTGAACTTGCTGCACTCAACCTTCTTCGTAGGAAAGCAAGTGATTCCTAGAATCGAACTAGCTCATTTCACATAGTACAGTGTTCGGTAATGAAGATGTTTTTTTTCTAAAGAAACTACTTTAGAAATGAAGCCAATCTACTAAGTTGTGCATCTTTTCAGATTACATTAACAAGGAAAGTTTGAACTTGCTGCACTCAAACTTCTTTGTAGGAAAGCAACTGATTCCTAGAACCGAATGAGCTTATTTCACACAGTACAATGTTCGGCAATGAAGATGTTTGTTTTCTCAACAAAGTACTTTACAAATTAGGTGAATGTTCTAACTTGGCCATCTTTTGAGATTACATTTACAAGGAAAGTTTGAACTTGCTGCACTCAACCTTCTTCGTAGAAATTAAACTGATTCCTAGAAGCGAATTAACTTATTTCACACAGTACAGTGTTCAGTACTGAAGATGTTCCTTTTCTAAAGAAACTACTTTAGAAATGACGTCAATGTACTAAGTTGTGCATCTTTTCAGATTTCATTAACAAGGAAAGTTTTAACTTGCTGCACTGAACATTCTTCGTAGAAATTAAACTGATTCCTAGAAGCGAATTAACTTATTTCACACAGTACAGTGTTCGGTACTTAAGATGTTTTTTTTCTAAAGAAACTACTTTAGAAATGAGGCCAATTGTCGCGCCCGTCCCGCCTGCAGGAAGAACGACGACAACAGGATTCTTCTCAAGCACACTTTATTGGGAGCTCCAAATTGAGAGAGAGAAGGACCCCGACCCTATGGAGCACCAAGCTTATATGCTAGTGATGACTCATGTGTCTGTAGCTGTCTGATTGGCTCAAGTCGCATCAGACGATCTGATTGGCTCAAAACACCCAATCAGGATGGCCGAATGACCACAGCTCCGATTGGCTCAATTCTCAATTCCTTTCAGTGGATCCTAATACACCCAATCAGGGTTGGCGAGCAGCCATCTTAGGATAACGTCATAAGCTCATGCGCAGACAATTAAGATACAAAAGCAACAAACAAGCTGACATGGCAAAACCTGACAAAGCCAGCAGCATGGCTTCCCACAGTTCCCCCTTTTTGTTTTAGAAACCTCAGGATACCCGATCAAAGACCAGCCCTCATGATGGCCGGTCCGATCAAGGGTAGAGCCCAAGATCAAGAGCATGCTTAAGCACCTTCCCGAGTGCAATGGGAAGAACCCCGTCTGGGTGCAAAGGCTGCTTATGCAGAAATGTAAGCCTTCCAAGGTGCAATGACAACAAGGTCACTTGGTGTGCAAAGGCCTTACAAAGGACAGGAAAAGAAGTAAGCCTTCCAAGGTGCAATGGCAACAAAGCCACTTGGTGTGCAAAGGCCTTACAAATAGACAGGGTGGAACTAACCAACTCGCAGGCCTGCCAGCCACACTTGTGGAGATGCTCCGTGATCCAAAGCCATGAGTGCCTGAACAATCCTTATGTTATCCTGCCTATGTTGTCGTCTGATACGACAAATAAGCCAGAGACAGAACACCATGCCACACAGAAGGGCTGCTCCAAACATAGCCACCCCCACCCATTCCTTAAAGAAAGAAAATGCAGAAGATAGCCAAGAGGTAAAATCTCCCAGGGAGACTGATTCCAGACGAGTTCCATTCAGTTGTACAATCTGGAACAGTAACTTTTGAGATAGCTGCTCTCCTTCAAGCGTCCAGTTTCCTGCCAAGAATTCAGCTAGCTTGCGATTCTGATTAAAAGAAGCAGTAAAATTAAATTGCAAGGGAGTGATACACAAATGCTGATACTGGGAAACACAGCCAAGTTGTATTATTTTGTATAACTCTTCTACTTGATTTTGCACCAAATTTACTCTTTGATTAACTAGATGAATGTCAGCAAGAAGCTGCTTATTAATTGTTTCTTGAATTTCTAGTGCTGCAGAAGTCTTTTCCATTATGCCATTAACAACTTCCACAGTTTGAGCCTGAGACGTCATGGCAATAGCAGCAGTAGTTGCTGCTGCAGCTGAAATGACTATGGTGGAAATGATTGCTGCAGTAATGCCAAAATCTCTTTTATGATGAACGAGTCCTACTAAGGGAAAGTTATTTGGATCAGCCTCCACTGGAATGGGGACAAAAGTAGGTAATTATACTATTAAGGCTAAATTTACACTGGCATTCCAACATTCTGCAAGCCAGCACATAATGTTCCTGCAATCTATCAAAGAGGTATTGGTGCTAACATTCGTTGTTAGAAAAAAGAATGGGGCTTGCACACAAATTGAGGCTGGACCAAAACTACTATTAGTCCATTGGTGATTTTTGGTTATGTTGTTAATGTATGGCTTATCATACTTACTAATTCGAACTGCCGAGATATTCCATAATGCATGTTTAGCACCCAATAATCCTGCTAAAGCTGACACATCCGCCATAGCACCTACCTCGTTGGAAAGAAGCCATTGATACCAGGGCCATCCAGCACTATTACTAAGTGTATCATTTCCTTTATATTTAAATTGGTAGCGTCTTAATGGGGGGGTCATTTGGAATCCCTGCAAAATCTGCTTCTGGATCTGGTCTGGACTCTGACATGGAGTGAAAGTTGGGGGAAAGGTATAATCGGGCTCACACCAGGGAGCACTTATAATATTTCTAGCATTTATCTTAAGATTTGGCTGTCTAGAAGGGACGGTCACTTCACTCTGTATTAATAACGTGGTAATGTTAACATCCGTAACATTACCTCCCTTTCCTGACCCATTCTGTTTTCCCTGAACTATCTGGGTTAAAGCTGAGAGTAGGACACTCATGCCAACTTTAGACTTTTCAAGAGGGTCCTGCCAAGCACTAAGATTTTGTTTCTGTAATAATATACACGGGGGGGGGCCTGATTCTTGTTACCCTGGAAAAAGAACAAAGTGCCATTCAGTTGAAAAGAGGTCTGATTATAAATTTTTGGTGTTTGCAAAGGGTCCCTGATGCAAGGCATATCTCCTTGACAGGATGTAGAAAATAAAGTGGGTAAGACACCAGAATAAGAATGAACCGGCACAGGGACAGGCCATGTTCTGGCCACAGCCCAAAATTGCATCTTATCCCCCTTTATCATCATCGGCGGGAGCAGACTCAGGATCATCAATGGTAGTGGGGAGGTTGTCATTCCTTGTCTTCTCATGATGTACAACTCGAGTCAACCGCTCTGGCACCCAGATAGGATCAGCTTGGCCCTGTGGAAAAACATAAACAGCTCCCCCGGATCTGGCTATAACTGGATCCGGGCCTTTTCAGACATTTTTGAGTACATCCTTTTATTTTGCATCCCCATAGCAAGGAGGGAATTGGTTCATATGGCAGTCAGCTGCCGTTAAACCCGCAGCATCAGTCGTCAGAAAATTCAAAGTAAAAAGTACTAGAGATAATTTATTTTTTTGGGGTGCGGCCTAGTACTAGAGATAGTTTGGCTGGAATGATCCTAGGACAAGGACACAAAAGAATGGAGCCAAGACAAATGCTGATCAAGGCTCAAAGTTTATTGCAGAAGTCTCAGCTTATATACTAGTAAGCAAAACAACGAAGCTCCTGAGAGCAGAGAACTTGTCCCAGTTACACAGCTGCACAGAGGGAATCTTAGATAAAATGTCTATCAATGATATTCCTTGGGGCTAAACACCCTGTTCTTCACAAACTCTCTCATCAGGCTGGGAAATATTACAATCTTTGTCTCAGCAAACTCCCTTAAAGCCTTAGGCTGTCAGCCAAATATTTTGTACACAAGGCAAGGTCAAGAAATAACCAAGATTGCATTCGGCTCTCCACTCAAGATATTGTCCAGGACTCAGGCACGCTCGTGCTAGCCCTGACCAGTCACTAGGGGTCATACAATGTCTTTGTAATGCTTTTACTTGAGCCACTGTAAAGGAGGCTGTAATTCCATAAGTTCTTACTGATTCTGCCAGGGATTTGATTACTTTGAAATCTAGTGGCTCTTCATATCTATTCCCCTGAGCGTCTTGGAAAACTGGGTAAGCTTGCAACAGCTCTGCTCTCGCCTCTCTCCAAACCTCAGGACAAAAAGAACGTCCCACACTGCCACCTCCCCATATGGGGGATGGGCAGAGGGCGCCACCCTTGACATAGAGGGCTCACAGCAAGCTGCCTCTGCGACACCATCTTCTTTCTTTTTCTTTTCCCTTTTTCTGATCCTGGCCTTCCTCATTTGCTCCACCAATGCTTGTAACTCTTCTTCGGAGTCTGTAGACTCTGAATCCTTCACTACAGTGAACTCCGGAAGCTCAGGATATAATTTATGTCTTGTTTCACTCCCCTTATCACTGTGGGAGCGCTCAGAGCGTTCCTCCTGAAGCATTTCTAATGCCGCTTGACCATTCTCTACAGCCTCACTACATCTTTCATCCTCAAGGCAACTCCGTACCAGTTTCCAAATTGGTCTCATTCCTCCTTTCAGTTCTCCCTGGTCAGCGGCAAAATCTAAATCCCTGCCTAATTTCTCCCATGAAGAGATGGTTAAGCTCCCGGAGACTGCGAACCAAGGTGCAATGGCGTCGCACTCCTTCAGGAATCTCTCCAGAGTACTCCCCTTGAGCTTTAAATTCTTAGAACAAAGCAGCTCACTCAGAGCCAGAAAAATTGGGTGTGAGGGTGAATTGCCCATTGCTAGACACAATACCTTATCTAAAATTTCGTTCTTTTACTTTCAGTTCGCCACTCTGCGAACTCCTCTTGCTCTCTCTTTATCTACAGAGAAGAGCAAGTAATTCCCGCTCTTATCGTGGATTCCCACCCTACTTGGGAACTTACCAGCGCTGCCCTGACTGCTGAAAGTTCTGAGTCCTGGCTCCCGCTTGCAAATTCTGCCAAATCCGGATATAGCTTCGGATTTGAAATAGGCCTTTCCTCTTTTGTTTCACTTTTATTCTGTTCTGTCTGAAACCTAGGTTCTCTTTTAATTTTAACTTTCTTTTGTTTCCCCCTTTTATTTTAAGGAGGGGGGAAACTTACCGGTACCGCCGCTCCGTGTGTTGAGTTCTGAATCCTCCCTCGGAAGTATCCTCGGGGGTCCTCTCGATGGGCCCTTTGTTGAAATTTCCCGGGTTTCGGCACCACTTGTCGCGCCCGTCCCGCCTGCAGGAAGAATGACGACAACAGGATTCTTCTCAAGCACACTTTATTGGGAGCTCCAAATTGAGAGAGAGAAGGACCCCGACCCTATGGAGCAAGAAGCTTATATGCTAGTGATGACTCATGGGTCTGTAGCTGTCTGATTGGCTCAAGTCGCACCAGACGATCTGATTGGCTCAAAACACCCAATCAGGATGGCCGAATGACCACAGCTCCGATTGGCTCAATTCTCAATTCCTTTCAGTGGATCCTAATACACCCAATCAGGGTTGGCGAGCAGCCATCTTAGGATAATGTCATAAGCTCATGCGCAGACAATTAAGATACAAAAGCAACAAACAAGCTGACATGGCAAAACCTGACAAAGCCAGCAGCATGGCTTCCCACAGCCAATCTACTAAGTTGTGCATCTTTTCAGATTACATTAACTAGGATAGTTTGAACTTGATGCACTCAACCTTCTTTGTAGGAAGGCAACTGATTCCTAGAACCGAATGAGCTTATTTCACACAGTACAATGTACGGCAATGAAGATGTTTGTTTTCTCAACAAACTGCTTTACAAATGAGGCAAATCTACTACCTTGGCCATCTTTTTAGATTACATTAACAAGGAAAGTTTGAACTTGCTGCACTCAACCTTCTTTGTAGGAAAGCAACTGATTCCTAGAAACTGAATGAGCTTATTTCACACAGGACAATGTTCAGCAATGAAGATGTTTGTTTTATCAACAAAGTACTTTACAAATGAGGCGAATGTTCTAACTCGGCCATCTTTTGAGATTACATTAACAAGGAAAGTTTGAACTTGCTGCACTCAACCTTCTTTGTAGGAAAGGAACTGATTCCAAGAACCGAATGAGCTTATTTCACACAGTACAATGTTTGGCAAGGAAGGTGTTTGTTTTCTCAACAAACTACTTTACAAATGAGTTGAATCTACTAACTTGGCCATCTTTTTAGATTACATTAACAAGGAAAGTTTGAACTTGCTGCACTCAACCTTCTTTGTAGGAAAGCAACTGATTCCTAGAACCGAATGAGCTTATTTCACACAGTACAATGTTCGGCAATGAAGATGTTTGTTTTCTCAACAAAGTACTTTACAAATGAGGCGAATGTTCTAACTTGGCCATCTTTTGAGATTACATTAGCAAGGAAAGTTTGAACTTGCTGCACTCAACCTTCTTCGTAGAAATTAAACTGATTCCTAGAAGCGAATTAACTTATTTCACACAGTACAGTGTTCGGTACTGAAGATGTTTCTTTTCGAAAGAAACTACTTTAGAAATGAGGCAAATGCAGTAACTTGTACATCTTGTTAGATTACACAAAGTAGGAAAGTTTGAACTTGCAGCACTCAACATTCTTCGTAGGAAAGCAAGTGATTCCTAGAATAGAACTAGCTCATTTCACATAGTACAGTGTTCGGTAATGAAGATGTTTTTTTTCTGAAGAAACTACTTTAGAAATGAAGCCAATCTACTAAGTTGTGCATCTTTTCAGATTACATTAACAAGGAAAGTTTGAACTTGCTGCACTCAAACTTCTTTGTAGGAAAGCAACTGATTCCTAGAACCGAATGAGCTTATTTCACACAGTACAATGTTCGGCAATGAAGATATTTGTTTTCTCAACAAAGTACTTTACAAATGAGGTGAATGTTCTAACTTGGCCATCTTTTGAGATTACATTAACAAGGAAAGTTTGAACTTGCTGCACTCAACCTTCTTCGTAGAAATTAAACTGATTCCTAGAAGCGAATTAACTTATTTCACACAGTACAGTGTTCGGTACTGAAGATGTTCCTTTTCTAAAGAAACTACTTTAGAAATGACGTCAATGTACTAAGTTGTGCATCTTTTCAGATTTCATTAACAAGGAAAGTTTTAACTTGCTGCACTGAACATTCTTCGTAGAAATTAAACTGATTCCTAGAAGCGAATTAACTTATTTCACACAGTACAGTGTTCGGTACTTAAGATGTTTTTTTTCTAAAGAAACTACTTTAGAAATGAGGCCAATCTACTAAGTTGTGCATCTTTTCAGATTACATTAACAAGGATAGTTTGAACTTGCTGCACTCAACCTTCTTTGTAGGAAGGCAACTGATTCCTAGAACCGAATGAGCTTATTTCACACAGTACAATGTTTTCTTTTCAACAAACTGCTTTAATGAAGCATGTTTGTTTTCGATGTTTGTTTTTTTACAACAAACTACTTTACAAATGAGGCGAATGTTCTAAACTTTATTTCACACAGTACAATGTTCATCTTTTTAGATTACATTAACAAGGAAAGTTTGAACTTGCTGCACTCAACCTTCTTCTTAGAAATTAAACTGATTCCTAGAACCGAATCAACTTATTTCACACAGTACAGTGTTCGGTACTGAAGATGTTTCATTTCTAAAGAAAGTACTTTAGAAATGAGGCGAATGCACTAACTTGTACATCTTGTTTGATTACATTAACAAGGAAAGTTTGAACTTGCTGCACTCAACCTTCTTCTTAGGAAAGCAAGTGATTCCTAGAATCGAACTAGCTCATTTCACACAGTACAGTGTTCGGTAATGAAGATGTTTGTTTTCTAAACAAACTACTTTAGAAATGAGGGCAATCTACTAAGTTGTGCATCTTTTCAGATTACATTAACAAGGAAAGTTTGAACTTGCTGCACTCAACCTTCTTTGTAGGAAAGCAACTGATTCCTAGAACCGAATGAGCTTATTTCACACAGTACAATGTTCGGCAATGAAGATGTTTGTTTTCTCAACAAACTACTTTACAAATGAGTCGAATCTACTAACTTGGCCATCTTTTTAGATTACATTAACAAGGAAAGTTTGAACTTGCTGCACTCAACCTTCTTTGTAAGAAAGCAACTGATTCCTAGAACCGAATGAGCTTATTTCACACAGTACAATGTTCGGCAATGAAGATGTTTGTTTTCTCAACAAAGTACTTTACAAATGAGCAGAATGTTCTAACTTGGCCATCTTTTGAGATTACATTAACAAGGAAAGTTTGAACTTGCTGCACTCAACCTTCTTCTTCGTAGAAATTAAACTGATTCCTAGAAGCGAATTAACTTATTTCACACAGTACAGTGTTCGGTACTGAAGATGTTTCTTTTCTAAAGAAACTACTTTAGAAATGAGGCGAATCCACTAACTTGTACATCTTGTTAGATTACATTAACAAGGAAAGTTTGAACTTGCTGCACTCAACCTTCTTTGTAGGAAAGCAACTGATTCCTAGAATCGAACTAGCTCATTTCACATAGTACAGTGTTCGGGAATGAAGATGTTTGTTTTCTAAACAAACTACTTTAGAAAGGAGGCAAATCTACGAACTTGTGCATCTTTTCAGATTACATTAACAAGGAAAGTTTGAACTTGCTGCGCTCAACCTTCTTTGTAGGAAAGCAACTGATTCCTAGAACCGAATGATCTTATTTCACACAGTACAATGTTCGGCAATGAAGATGTTTGTTTTCTCAACAAAGTACTTTACAAATGAGGCGAATCTTCTAACTTGGCCATCTTTTTAGATTACATTAACAAGGAAAGTTTGAACTTGCTGCACTCAACCTTCTTTGTAGAAATTAAACTGATTCCTAGAAGAGAATTAACTTATTTCACACAGTACAGTGTTCGGTACTGAAGATGTTTCTTTTCTAAAGAAACTACTTTAGAAATGAGGCCAATCTACTAAGTTGTGCATCTTTTTAGATTACATTAACAAGGAAAGTTTGAACTTGCTGCACTCAACCTTCTTTGTAGGAAAGTAACTGATTCCTAGAACCGAATGAGCTTATTTCACACAGTACAATGTTCGGCAATGAAGATGTTTGTTTTCTCAACAAACTACTTTACAAATGAGGCCAATCTACTAACTTGTGCATCTTTATAGATTACATTAACAAGGAAAGTTTGAACTGGCTGCACTCAACCTTCTTTGTAGGAAAGCAACTGATTCCTAGAACCGAATGAGCTTATTTCACACAGTACAATGTTCGGCAATGAAGATGTTTGTTTTCTCAACAAAGTACTTTACAAATGAGGCGAATCTTCTAACTTGGCCATCTTTTTAGATTACATTAACAAGGAAAGTTTGAACTTGCTGCACTCAACCTTCTTCGTAGAAATTAAACTGATTCCTAGAAGGGAATTAACTTATTTCACACAGTACAGTGTTCGGTACTGAAGATGTTTCTTTTCTAAAGAAACTACTTTAGAAATGAGGCCAATCTACTAAGTTGTGCATCTTTTCAGATTACATTAACAAGGAAAGTTTGAACTTGCTGCACTCAACCTTCTTTGTAGGAAAGTAACTGATTCCTAGAACCGAATGAGCTTATTTCACACAGTACAATGTTCGGCAATGAAGATGTTTGTTTTCTCAACAAACTACTTTACAAATGAGGCCAATCTACTAACTTGTGCATCTTTTTAGATTACATTAACAAGGAAAGTTTGAACTTGCTGCACTCAACCTTCTTTGTAGGAAAGCAACTGATTCCTAGAACCGAATGAGCTTATTTCACACAGTACAATGTTCGGCAATGAAGATGTTTGTTTTCTCAACAAAGTACTTTACAAATGAGGCGAATCTTCTAACTTGGCCATCTTTTTAGATTACATTAACAAGGAAAGTTTGAACTTGCTGCACTCAACCTTCTTTGTAGAAATTAAAGTGATTCCTAGAAGCGAATTAACTTATTTCACACAGTACAGTGTTCGGTAATGAAGATGTTTCTTTTCTAAAGAAACTACTTTAGAAATGAGGCCAATCTACTAACTTGTGCATCTTTTGAGATTACATTAACAAGGAAAGTTTGAACTTGCTGCACTCAACCTTCTTTGTAGGAAAGCAACTGATTCCTAGAACCGAATGAGCTTATTTCACACAGTACAATGTTCGGCAATGAAGATGTTTGTTTTCTCAACAAACTACTTTACAAATGAGGCGAATCTACTAACTTGGCCATCTTTTTAGATTACATTAACAAGGAAAGTTTGAACTTGCTGCACTCAACCTTCTTTGTAGGAAAGCAACTGATTCCTAGAACTGAATGAGCTTATTTCACACAGTACAATGTTCGGCAATGAAGATGTTTGTTTTCTCAACAAAGTACTTTACAAATGAGGCAAATCTTCTAACTTGGCCATCTTTTTAGATTACATTAACAAGGAAAGTTTGAACTTGCTGCACTCAACCTTCTTCGTAGAAATTAAACTGATTCCTAGAAGCGAATTAACTTATTTCACACAGTACAGTGTTAGGTACTGAAGATGTTTCTTTTCTAAAGAAACTACTTTAGAAATGAGGCCAATCTACTACATTGTGCATCTTTTCAGATTACATTAACAAGGAAAGTTTGAACTTGCTGCACTCAACCTTCTTTGTAGGAAAGCAACTGATTCCTAGAACCGAATGAGCTTATTTCACACAGTACAATGTTCGGCAATGAAGATGTTTGTTTTCTCAACAAACTACTTTACAAATGAGGCGAATCTACTAACTTGGCCATCTTTTTAGATTACATTAACAAGGAAAGTTTGAACTTGCTGCACTCAACCTTCTTCATAGAAATTAAACTGATTCCTAGAAGCGAATTAACTTATTTCACACAGTACAGTGTTAGGTACTGAAGATGTTTCTTTTCTAAAAAACTACTTTAGAAATGAGGCCAATCTACTAACTTGTGCATCTTTTCAGATTACATTAACAAGGAAAGTTTGAACTTGCTGCACTCAACCTTCTTTGTAGGAAAGCAACTGATTCCTAGAACCGAATGAGCTTATTTCACACAGTACAATGTTCGGCAATGAAGATGTTTGTTTTCTCAACAAACTACTTTACAATGAGGCGAATCTACTATCTTGGCCATCTTTTTTAGATTACATTAACAAGGAAAGTTTGAACTTGCTGCACTCAACCTTCTTTGTAGAAAAGCAAACTGATTCCTAGAACTGAATTAGCTTATTTCACACAGTACAATGTTTGGCAATGAAGATGTTTGTTTTCTAAACAAACTACTTTAGAAATGAGGCGAATCTACTAACTTGGACATCTTTTTAGATTACATTAACAAGGAAAGTTTGAACTTGCTGCACTCAACCTTCTTTGTAGGAAAGCAAACTGATTCCTAGAACCGAATGAGCTTATTTCACACAGTACAATGTTCGGCAATGAAGATGTTTGTTTTCTCAACAAACTACTTTACAAATGAGGCAAATCTACTAACTTGGCCATCTTTTTAGATTACATTAACAAGGAAAGTTTGAACTTGCTGCACTCAACCTTCTTTGTAGGAAAGCAACTGATTCCTAGAACCGAATGAGCTTATTTCACACAGTACAATGTTCGGTAATGAAGATGTTTGTTTTCTCAACAAACTACTTTACAAATGAGGCGAATCTACTAACTTGGCCATCTTTTTAGATTACATTAACAAGGAAAGTTTGAACTTGCTGCACTCAACCTTCTTTGTAGGAAAGCAACTGATTCCTAGAACCGAATGAGCTTATTTCACACAGTACAATGTTCGGTAATGAAGATGTTTGTTTTCTAAACAAACTACTTTAGAAATGAGGCCAATCTACTAACTTGTGCATCTTTTTAGATTACATTAACAAGGAAAGTTTGAACTTGCTGCACTCAACCTTCTTTGTAGGAAAGCAACTGATTCCTAGAATCGAACTAGCTTATTTCACACAGTACAGTGTTCGGTAATGAAGATGTTTGTTTTCTAAACAAACTACTTTAGAAATGAGGCCAATCTACTAACTTGTGCATCTTTTCAGATTACATTAACAAGGAAAGTTTGAACTTGCTGCACTCAACCTTCTTTGTAGGAAAGCAACTGATTCCTAGAACCGAATGAGCTTATTTCACACAGTACAATGTTCGGCAATGAAGATGTTTGTTTTCTCAACAAACTACTTTACAAATGAGGCGAATCTTCTAACTTGGCCATCTTTTGAGATTACATTAACAAGGAAAGTTTGAACTTGCTGCACTCAACCTTCTTCGTAGAAATTAAACTGATTCCTAGAACCGAATTAACTTATTTCACACAGTACAGTGTTCGGTACTGAAGATGTTTCTTTTCTAAAGAAACTACTTTAGAAATGAGGCCAATCTACTAACTTGTACATCTTGTTAGATTACATTAAGTAGGAAAGTTTGAACTTGCTTGCTGCACTCAACCTTCTTCGTTGGAAAGCAAGTGATTCCTAGAATCAAACTAGCTTATTTCACATAGTACAGTGTTTAAAACAATGAAGATGTTTGTTTTCTAAACAAACTACTTTAGAAATGAGGCCAATCTACTAAGTTGTGCATCTTTTCAGATTACATTAACAAGGAAAGTTTGAACTTGCTGCACTCAACCTTCTTTGTAGGAAAGCAACTGATTCCTAGAACCGAATGAGCTTATTTCACACAGTACAATGTTCGGCAATGAAGATGTTTGTTTTTCTCAACAAAGTACTTTACAAATGAGGCGAATCTTCTAACTTGGCCATCTTTTTAGATTACATTAACAAGGAAAGTTTGAACTTGCTGCACTCAACCTTCTTTGTAGAAATTAAACTGATTCCTAGAACGAATTAACTTATTTCACACAGTACAGTGTTCGGTACTGAAGATGTTTCTTTTCTAAACAAACTACTTTAGAAATGAGGCCAATCTACTAACTTGTACCATCTTGTTAGATTACACAAACTAGGAAAGTTTGAACTTGCTGCACTCAAACTTCTTTGTAGGAAAGCAAGTGATTCCTAGAATCAAACTAGCTCATTTCACATAGTACAGTGTTCGGTAAAGAAGATGTTTGTTTTCTAAACATACTACTTTAGAAATGAGGCCAATCTACTAAGTTGTGCATCTTTTCAGATTACATTAACAAGGAAAGTTTGAACTTGCTGCACTCAACCTTCTTTGTAGGAAAGCAACTGATTCCTAGAACCGAATGAGCTTATTTCACACAGTACAATGTTCGGCAATGAAGATGTTTGTTTTCTCAACAAACTACTTTACAAATGAGGCGAATCTTCTAACTTGGCCATCTTTTTAGATTACATTAACAAGGAAAGTTTGAACTTGCTGCACTCAACCTTCTTCATAGAAATTAAAATGATTCCTAGAAGCGAATTAACTTATTTCACACAGTACAGTGTTCGGTACTGAAGATGTTTCTTTTCTAAAGAAACTACTTTAGAAATGAGGCCAATCCACTAAGTTGTACATCTTGTTAGATTACACAACGTAGGAAAGTTTGAACTTGCTGCACTCAACCTTCTTCATAGGAAAGCAACTGATTCCTAGAATCAAACTAGCTCATTTCACATAGTACAGTGTTCGGTAATGAAGATGTTTGTTTTTTCTAAACAAACTACTTTAGAAATGAGGCCAATCTACTAAGTTGTGCATCTTTTTCAGATTACATTAACAAGGAAAGTTTGAACTTGCTGCACTCAACCTTCTTTGTAGAAAGCAACTGATTCCTAGAACCGAATGAGCTTATTTCACACAGTACAATGTTTGGCAATGAAGATGTTTGTTTTCTCAACAAACTACTTTACAAATGAGGCGAATCTACTAACTTGGCCATCTTTTTAGATTACATTAACAAGGAAAGTTTGAACTTGCTGCACTCAACCTTCTTTGTAGGAAAGCAACTGATTCCTAGAACCGAATGAGCTTATTTCACACAGTACAATGTTCGGCTGAAGATGTTTGTTTTTCTCAACAAACTACTTTACAAATGAGGCGAATCTTCTAACTTGGCCATCTTTTTAGATTACATTAACAAGGAAAGTTTGAACTTGCTGCACTCAACCTTCTTCATAGAAATTAAACTGATTCCTAGAACCGAATTAACTTATTTCACACAGTACAGTGTTCGGGAATGAAGATGTTTCTTTTCTAAAGAAACTACTTTAGAAATGAGGCCAATCTACTAACTTGTGCATCTTTTTAGATTACATTAACAAGGAAAGTTTGAACTTGCTGCACTCAACCTTCTTTGTAGGAAAGCAACTGATTCCTAGAACCGAATGAGCTTATTTCACACAGTACAATGTTCGGCAATGAAGATGTTTGTTTTCTCAACAAACTACTTTACAAATGAGGCGAATCTTCTAACTTGGCCATCTTTTTAGATTACATTAACAAGGAAAGTTTGAACTTGCTGCACTCAACCTTCTTTGTAGAAATTAAACTGATTCCTAGAACCGAATTAACTTATTTCACACAGTACAGTGTTCGGTACTGAAGATGTTTCTTTTTCTAAAGAAACTACTTTAGAAATGAGGCGAATCCACTAACTTGTACATCTTGTTAGATTACATTAACAAGGAAAGTTTGAACTTGCTGCACTCAACCTTCTTCGTAGGAAAGCAAGTGATTCCTAGAATCGAACTAGCTCATTTCACACAGTACAGTGTTCGGTAATGAAGATGTTTGTTTTCTAAACAAACTACTTTAGAAATGAGGCCAATCTACTAAGTTGTGCATCTTTTCAGATTACATTAACAAGGAAAGTTTGAACTTGCTGCACTCAACCTTCTTTGTAGGAAAGCAACTGATTCCTAGAAACGAATGAGCTTATTTCACACAGTACAATGTTCGGCAATGAAGATGTTTGTTTTCTCAACAAACTACTTTACAAATGAGGCCAATCTACTAACTTGGCCATCTTTTTAGATACATTAACAAGGAAAGTTTGAACTTGCTGCACTCAACCTTCTTTGTAGGAAAGCAACTGATTCCTAGAACCGAATGAGCTTATTTCACACAGTACAATGTTCGGCAATGAAGATGTTTGTTTTCTCAACAAACTACTTTACAAATGAGGCGAATCTTCTAACTTGGCCATCTTTTTAGATTACATTAACAAGGAAAGTTTGAACTTGCTGCACTCAACCTTCTTTGTAGAAATTAAACTGATTCCTAGAACCGAATTAACTTATTTCACACAGTACAGTGTTCGGGACTGAAGATGTTTCTTTTCTAAAGAAACTACTTTAGAAATGAGGCCAATCTACTAACTGTGCATCTTTTTAGATTACATTAACAAGGAAAGTTTGAACTTGCTGCACTCAACCTTCTTTGTAGAAATTAAACTGATTCCTAGAACCGAATTAACTTATTTCACACAGTACAGTGTTCGGTAATGAAGATGTTTCTTTTCTAAAGAAACTACTTTAGAAATGAGGCCAATCTACTAACTTGTGCATCTTTTCAGATTACATTAACAAGGAAAGTTTGAACTTGCTGCACTCAACCTTCTTTGTAGGAAAGCAACTGATTCCTAGAACCGAATGAGCTTATTTCACACAGTACAATGTTCGGCAATGAAGATGTTTGTTTTCTCAACAAACTACTTTACAAATGAGGCGAATCTACTAACTTGGCCATCTTTTTAGATTACATTAACAAGGAAAGTTTGAACTTGCTGCACTCAACCTTCTTTGTAGGAAAGCAACTGATTCCTAGAACCGAATGAGCTTATTTCACACAGTACAATGTTCGGCAATGAAGATGTTTGTTTTCTCAACAAACTACTTTACAAATGAGGCCAATCTACTAACTTGTGCATCTTTTTAGATTACATTAACAAGGAAAGTTTGAACTTGCTGCACTCAACCTTCTTTGTAGGAAAGCAACTGATTCCTAGAACCGAATGAGCTTATTTCACACAGTACAATGTTCGGCAATGAAGATGTTTGTTTTCTCAACAAACTACTTTACAAATGAGGCCAATCTACTAACTTGTGCATCTTTTTAGATTACATTAACAAGGAAAGTTTGAACTTGCTGCACTCAACCTTCTTTGTAGGAAAGCAACTGATTCCTAGAACCAATGAGCTTATTTCACACAGTACAATGTTCGGCAATGAAGATGTTTGTTTTCTCAACAAACTACTTTACAAATGAGGAAATCTTCTAACTTGGCATCTTTTTAGATTACATTAACAAGGAAAGTTTGAACTTGCTGCACTCAACCTTCTTTGTAGAAAGCAAACTGATTCCTAGAACCGAATTAGCTTATTTCACACAGTACAATGTTTGGTAATGAAGATGTTTGTTTTCTAAAGAAACTACTTTAGAAATGAGGCCAATCTACTAACTTGTGCATCTTTTTAGATTACATTAACAAGGAAAGTTTGAACTTGCTGCACTCAACCTTCTTTGTAGAAAAGCAACTGATTCCTAGAACCGAATTAACTTATTTCACACAGTACAATGTTTGGTAATGAAGATGTTTGTTTTCTAAACAAACTACTTTAGAAATGAGGCCAATCTACTAACTTGTGCATCTTTTTAGATTACATTAACAAGGAAAGTTTGAACTTGCTGCACTCAACCTTCTTTGTAGGAAAGCAACTGATTCCTAGAAACGAATTAACTTATTTCACACAGTACAATGTTCGGTAATGAAGATGTTTGTTTTCTAAAGAAACTACTTTAGAAATGAGGCGAATCTACTAACTTGTACATCTTGTTAGATTACATTAACAAGGAAAGTTTGAACTTGCTGCACTCAACCTTCTTTGTAGGAAAGCAACTGATTCCTAGAACCGAATGAGCTTATTTCACACAGTACAATGTTCAGTAATGAAGATGTTTGTTTTCTCAACAAACTACTTTAAAAATGAGGCCAATCTACTAACTGTGCATCTTTTTAGATTACATTAACAACAGGAAAGTTTGAACTTGCTGCACTCAACCTTCTTTGTAGGAAAGCACCTGATTCCTAGAACTGAATTAACTTATTTCACACAGTACAGTGTTCGGTACTGAAGATGTTTGTTTTCTAAAGAAACTAATTTAGAAATGATGCGAATCCACTAACTTGTACATCTTGTTAGATTACACAAACTAGGAAAGTTTGAACTTCCTGCACTCAACCATCTTCGTAGAAATTAAACTGATTCCTAGAAGCGAATTAACTCATTTCACACAGTATAGTGTTCGATACTGAAGATGTTTCTTTTCTAAAGAAACTACTTTAGAAATGAGGCCAATCTACTAAGTCGTGCATCTTTTTAGGTTACATTAACAAGGAAAGTTTGAACTGGCTACATTCAACCTTCTTTTTAGGAAAGCAACTGAATTCTAGAACTAAATTAGCTTTGTTCACACAGTACAATGTTCGGCAATGAAGATGTTTGTTTTCTCAACAAACTACTTTACCAATGAGGCAAATCTACTAACTTGGACATCTTTTCAGACCACATTAACAAGGAAAGTTTGAACTTGCTAAACTCAACCATCTTCGTAGAAAGTAAACTGATTCCTAGAACTGAATTAGCTCATTTCACAAAGTACAAAGTTTGGCAATTTAGATGTTTGTTTTCTAAAGAAACTACTTTAGAAATGAGGCGAATCTACTAACTTGGACATCTTTTTAGATTACATTAACAAGGAAAGTTTGAACTTGCTGCACTCAACCTTCTTTGTAGGAAAGCAACTGATTCCTAGAACCGAATGAGCTTATTTCACACAGTACAATGTTAGGCAATAAAGATGTTTGTTTTCTCAACAAACTACTTTACAAATGAGGCGAAATCTACTAACTTGGCCATCTTTTTAGATTACATTAACAAGGAAAGTTTGAACTTGCTGCACTCAACCTTCTTTGTAGGAATTAAACTGATTCCTAGAACGAAATTAACTTATTTCACACAGTACAGTGTTCAGTACTGAAGATGTTTCTTTTCTAAAGAAACTACTTTAGAAATGAGGCCAATCTACTAACTTGTGCATCTTTTTAGATTACATTAACAAGGAAAGTTTGAACTTGCTGCACTCAACCTTCTTTGTAGGAAAGCAACTGATTCCTAGAACCAAATGAGCTTATTTCACACAGTACAATGTTAAGCAATGAAGATGTTTGTTTTCTCAACAAACTACTTTACAAATGAGGCGAATCTACTAACTTGTACATCTTTTTAGATTACATTAACAAGGAAAGTTTGAACTTGCTGCACTCAACCTTCTTTGTAGGAAAGCAACTGATTCCTAGAACCGAATGAGCTTATTTCACACAGTACAATGTTCGGCAATGAAGATGTTTGTTTTCTCAACAAACTACTTTACAAATGAGGCGAATCTTCTAACTTGGCCATCTTTTTAGATTACATTAACAAGGAAAGTTTGAACTTGCTGCACTCAACCTTCTTTGTAGGAAATTAAAAGTGATTCCTAGAACCGAATTAACTTATTTCACACAGTACAGTGTTCCGTAATGAAGATGTTTGTTTTCTAAAGAAACTACTTTAGAAATGAGGCAAATCTACTAACTTGTACATCTTGTTAGATTACACAAACAAGGAAAGTTTGAACTTGCTGCACTCAACCTTCTTTGTAGGAAAGCAAGTGATTCCTAGAACCGAATTAGCTTATTTCACACAGTACAATGTTCGGTAATGAAGATGTTTGTTTTCTCAACAAACTACTTTAGAAATGAGGCCAATCTACTAAGTTGTGCATCTTTTTAGATTACATTAACAAGGAAAGTTTGAACTTGCTGCACTCAACCTTCTTTGTAGGAAAGCAACTGATTCCTAGAACCGAATGAGCTTATTTCACACAGTACAATGTTAGGCAATGAAGATGTTTGTTTTCTCAACAAACTACTTTACAAATGAGGCGAATCTACTAACTTGGCCATCTTTTTAGATTACATTAACAAGGAAAGTTTGAACTTGCTGCACTCAACCTTCTTTGTAGGAAAGCAACTGATTCCTAGAACCGAATGAGCTTATTTCACACAGTACAATGTTCGGCAATGAAGATGTTTGTTTTCTCAACAAACTACTTTACAAATGAGGCGAATCTACTAACTTGGCCATCTTTTTAGATTACATTAACAAGGAAAGTTTGAACTTGCTGCACTCAACCTTCTTTGTAGGAAAGCAAGTGATTCCTAGAACCGAATTAACTTATTTCACACAGTACAATGTTCGGTAATGAAGATGTTTGTTTTCTCAAGAAACTACTTTAGAAATGAGGCAAATCTACTAACTTGTACATCTTGTTAGATTACATTAACTAGGAAAGTTTGAACTTGCTGCACTCAACCTTCTTTGTAGGAAAGCAAGTGATTCCTAGAATCGAACTAGCTTATTTCACACAGTACAATGTTCGGTAATGAAGATGTTTGTTTTCTAAACAAACTACTTTAGAAATGAGGCCAATCTACTACTTGTGCATCTTGTTAGATTACATTAACAAGGAAAGTTTGAACTTGCTGCACTCAACCTTCTTTGTAGGAAAGCAAGTGATTCCCAGAACCGAATTAGCTTATTTCACACAGTACAATGTTCGGCAATGAAGATGTTTGTTTTCTCAAGAAACTACTTTAGAAATGAGGCGAATCTACTACTAACTTGTACATCTTGTTAGATTACATTAACAAGGAAAGTTTGAACTTGCTGCACTCAACCTTCTTTGTAGGAAAGCAAGTGATTCCTAGAACCGAATGAGCTTATTTCACACAGTACAATGTTCGGCAATGAAGATGTTTGTTTTCTCAACAAACTACTTTAGAAATGAGGCGAATCTACTAACTTGTACATCTTTTTAGATTACATTAACAAGGAAAGTTTGAACTTGCTGCACTCAACCTTCTTTGTAGGAAAAATTAAACTGATTCCTAGAACCGAATTAACTTATTTCACACAGTACAATGTTAAACAATGAAGATGTTTGTTTTCTCAAGAAACTACTTTAGAAATGAGGCGAATCTACTAACTTGTACATCTTGTTAGATTACACAAACTAGGAAAGTTTGAACTTGCTGCACTCAACCTTCTTTGTAGGAAAGCAAGTGATTCCTAGAACGAATTAACTTATTTCACACAGTACAATGTTAAACAATGAAGATGTTTGTTTTCTCAAGAAACTACTTTAGAAATGAGGCCAATCTACTAAGTTGTACATCTTGTTAGATTACACAAACTAGGAAAGTTTGAACTTGCTGCACTCAACCTTCTTTGTAGGAAAAGCAAGTGATTCCTAGAACTAAATTAGCTTATTTCACACAGTACAATGTTAAACAATGAAGATGTTTGTTTTCTCAAGAAACTACTTTAGAAATGAGGCAAATCTACTAACTTGGACATCTTGTTAGATTACACAAACTAGGAAAGTTTGAACTTGCTGCACTCAACCTTCTTTGTAGGAAAGCAAGTGATTCCTAGAACCGAATTAGCTTATTTCACACAGTACAATGTTGGCAATTGAAGATGTTTGTTTTCTCAAAAACTACTTTAGAAATGAGGCGAATCTACTAACTTGTACATCTTGTTAGATTACACAAACTAGGAAAGTTTGAACTTGCTGCACTCAACCTTCTTTGTAGGAAAGCAAGTGATTCCTAGAACCGAATTAGCTTATTTCACACAGTACAATGTTCGGCAATGAAGATGTTTGTTTTCTCAAAAAACTACTTTAGAAATGAGGCGAATCTACTAACTTGTACATCTTGTTAGATTACACAAACTAGGAAAGTTTGAACTTGCTGCACTCAACCTTCTTTGTAGGAAAGCAAGTGATTCCTAGAACCGAATTAGCTTATTTCCCACAGTACAATGTTCAGTAATGAATGAAGATGTTTGTTTTCTCAAAAAACTACTTTAGAAATGAGGCCAATCTACTAACTTGTACATCTTGTTAGATTACACAAACTAGGAAAGTTTGAACTTGCTGCACTCAACCTTCTTTGTAGGAAAGCAAGTGATTCCTAGAACCAAATGAGCTTATTTCACACAGTACAATGTTAAACAATGAAGATGTTTGTTTTCTCAAGAAACTACTTTAGAAATGAGGCGAAATCTACTAACTTGTACATCTTGTTAGATTACACAAACTAGGAAAGTTTGAACTTGCTGCACTCAACCTTCTTTGTAGGAAAGCAAGTGATTCCTAGAACCGAATTAGCTTATTTCACACAGTACAATGTTAGACAATGAAGATGTTTGTTTTCTCAAGAAACTACTTTAGAAATGAGGCGAATCTACTAACTTGTACATCTTGTTAGATTACACAAACTAGGAAAGTTTGAACTTGCTGCACTCAACCTTCTTTGTAGGAAAGCAAGTGATTCCTAGAACCGAATTAGCTTATTTCACACAGTACAATGTTCGGCAATGAAGATGTTTGTTTTCTCAAGAAACTACTTTAGAAATGAGGCAAATCTACTAACTTGTACATCTTGTTAGATTACACAAACTAGGAAAGTTTGAACTTGCTGCACTCAACCTTCTTTGTAGGAAAGCAAGTGATTCCTAGCACCGAATTAGCTTATTTCACACAGTACAATGTTCGGCAATGAAGATGTTTGTTTTCTCAAGAAACTACTTTAGAAATGAGGCGAATCTACTAACTTGTACATCTTGTTAGATTACACAAACTAGGAAAGTTTGAACTTGCTGCACTCAACCTTCTTTGTAGGAAAGCAAGTGATTCCTAGAACCGAATTAGCTTATTTCACACAGTACAATGTTCAACAATGAAGATGTTTGTTTTCTCAAGAAACTACTTTAGAAATGAGGCGAATCTACTAACTTGTACATCTTGTTAGATTACACAAACTAGGAAAGTTTGAACTTGCTGCACTCAACCTTCTTTGTAGGAAAGCAAGTGATTCCTAGAACCGAATTAGCTTATTTCACACAGTACAATGTTCGGCAATGAAGATGTTTGTTTCTCAAGAAACTACTTTAGAAATGAGGCGAATCTACTAACTTGTACATCTTGTTAGATTACACAAACTAGGAAAGTTTGAACTTGCTGCACTCAACCTTCTTTGTAGGAAAGCAAGTGATTCCTAGAACAAAATTAGCTTATTTCACAAAGTACAATGTTCGGCAATGAAGATGTTTGTTTTCTCAAAAACTACTTTAGAAATGAGGCGAATCTACTAACTTGTACATCTTGTTAGATTACACAAACTAGGAAAGTTTGAACTTGCTGCACTCAACCTTCTTTGTAGGAAAGCAAGTGATTCCTAGAACCGAATTAGCTTATTTCACACAGTACAAAGTTCGGCAATGAAGATGTTTGTTTTCTCAACAACTACTTTAGAAATGAGGCGAATCTACTAACTTGTACATCTTGTTAGATTACACAAACTAGGAAAGTTTGAACTTGCTGCACTCAACCTTCTTTGTAGGAAAGCAAGTGATTCCCAGAACCGAATTAGCTTATTTCACACAGTACAATGTTAGGCAATGAAGATGTTTGTTTTCTCAAGAAACTACTTTAGAAATGAGGCGAATCTACTAACTTGTACATCTTGTTAGATTACACAAACTAGGAAAGTTTGAACTTGCTGCACTCAACCTTCTTTGTAGGAAAGCAAGTGATTCCTAGAACCGAATTAGCTTATTTCACACAGTACAATGTTAAAGCAATGAAGATGTTTGTTTTCTCAAGAAACTACTTTAGAAATGAGGCGAATCTACTAACTTGTACATCTTGTTAGATTACACAAACTAGGAAAGTTTGAACTTGCTGCACTCAACCTTCTTTGTAGGAAAGCAAGTGATTCCTAGAACCGAATTAGCTTATTTCACACAGTACAATGTTATGCAATGAAGATGTTTGTTTTCTCAAGAAACTACTTTAGAAATGAGGCGAATCTACTAACTTGTACATCTTGTTAGATTACACAAACTAGGAAAGTTTGAACTTGCTGCACTCAACCTTCTTTGTAGGAAAGCAAGTGATTCCTAGAACCGAATTAGCTTATTTCACACAGTACAATGTTAGGCAATGAAGATGTTTGTTTTCTCAAAAAACTACTTTAGAAATGAGGCGAATCTACTAACTTGTACATCTTGTTAGATTACACAAACTAGGAAAGTTTGAACTTGCTGCACTCAACCTTCTTTGTAGGAAAGCAAGTGATTCCTAGAACCGAATTAGCTTATTTCACACAGTACAATGTTTAACAATCAAGATGGTTGTTTTCTCAAGAAACTACTTTAGAAATGAGGCGAATCTACTAACTTGTACATCTTGTTAGATTACACAAACTAGGAAAGTTTGAACTTGCTGCACTCAACCTTCTTTGTAGGAAAGCAAGTGATTCCTAGAACTGAATTAGCTTATTTCACACAGTACAATGTTAGGCAATGAAGATGTTTGTTTTCTCAAAAAAACTACTTTAGAAATGAGGCGAATCTACTAACTTGTACATCTTGTCTTGTAGATTACACAAACTAGGAAAGTTTGAACTTGCTGCACTCAACCTTCTTTGTAGGAAAGCAAGTGATTCCTAGAACCAATTAGCTTATTTCACACAGTACAATGTTAGGCAATGAAGATGTTTGTTTTCTCAAGAAACTACTTTAGAAATGAGGCGAATCTACTAACTTGTACATCTTGTTAGATTACACAAACTAGGAAAGTTTGAACTTGCTGCACTCAACCTTCTTTGTAGGAAAGCAAGTGATTCCTAGAACCGAATTAGCTTATTTCACACAGTACAATGTTAGGCAATGAAGATGTTTGTTTTCTCAAGAAACTACTTTAGAAATGAGGCGAATCTACTAACTTGTACATCTTGTTAGATTACACAAACTAGGAAAGTTTGAACTTGCTGCACTCAACCTTCTTTGTAGGAAAGCAAGTGATTCCTAGAACAAATTAGCTTATTTCACACAGTACAATGTTAGGCAATGAAGATGTTTGTTTTTTCAAGAAAATACTTTAGAAATGAGGCGAATCTACTAACTTGTACATCTTGTTAGATTACACAAACTAGGAAAGTTTGAACTTGCTGCACTCAACCTTCTTTGTAGGAAAGCAAGTGATTCCTAGAACCGAATTAGCTTATTTCACACAGTACAATGTTAGGCAATGAAGATGTTTGTTTTCTCAAAAAACTACTTTAGAAATGAGGCGAATCTACTAACTTGTACATCTTGTTAGATTACACAAACTAGGAAAGTTTGAACTTGCTGCACTCAACCTTCTTTGTAGGAAAGCAAGTGATTCCTAGAACCAATTAGCTTATTTCACACAGTACAATGTTAAACAATGAAGATGTTTGTTTTCTCAAGAAACTACTTTAGAAATGAGGCGAATCTACTAACTTGTACATCTTGTTAGATTACACAAACTAGGAAAGTTTGAACTTGCTGCACTCAACCTTCTTTGTAGGAAAGCAAGTGATTCCTAGAACAAATAGCTTATTTCACACACACAGTACAATGTTAGGCAATGAAGATGTTTGTTTTCTCAAGAAACTACTTTAGAAATGAGGCGAATCTACTAACTTGTACATCTTGTTAGATTACACAAACTAGGAAAGTTTGAACTTGCTGCACTCAACCTTCTTTGTTTAGAAAGCAAGTGTTTCCTAGAACCGAATTAGCTTATTTCACACAGTACAATGTTCGGCAATGAAGATGTTTGTTTTCTCAAGAAACTACTTTAGAAATGAGGCGAATCTACTAACTTGTACATCTTGTTAGATTACACAAACTAGGAAAGTTTGAACTTGCTGCACTCAACCTTCTTTGTAGGAAAGCAAGTGATTCCTAGAACCGAATTAGCTTATTTCACACAGTACAATGTTAAACAATGAAGATGTTTGTTTTCTCAAAAAACTACTTTAGAAATGAGGCGAATCTACTAACTTGTACATCTTGTTAGATTACACAAACTAGGAAAGTTTGAACTTGCTGCACTCAACCTTCTTTGTAGGAAAGCAAGTGATTCCTAGAACAGAATTAGCTTATTTCACACAGTACAATGTTCGGCAATGAAGATGTTTGTTTTCTCAAAAACTATTTTAGATGTGAGGCGAATCTACTAACTTGTACATCTTGTTAGATTACACAAACTAGGAAAGTTTGAACTTGCTGCACTCAACCTTCTTTGTAGGAAAGCAAGTGATTCCTAGAACGAATTAGCTTATTTCACACAGTACAATGTTAGAAGCAATGAAGATGTTTGTTTTCTCAGAAACTACTTTAGAAATGAGGCGAATCTACTAACTTGTACATCTTGTTAGATTACACAAACTAGGAAAGTTTGAACTTGCTGCACTCAACCTTCTTTGTAGGAAAGCAAGTGATTCCTAGAACCAGAATTAGCTTATTTCACACAGTACAATGTTAGGCAATGAAGATGTTTGTTTTTTTCAAAAACTACTTTAGAAATGAGGCGAATCTACTAACTTGTACATCTTGTTAGATTACACAAACTAGGAAAGTTTGAACTTGCTGCACTCAACCTTCTTTGTAGGAAAGCAAGTGATTCCTAGAACCGAATTAGCTTATTTCACACAGTACAATGTTAAACAATGAAGATGTTTTGTTTTCTCAAGAAACTACTTTAGAAATGAGGCGAATCTACTAACTTGTACATCTTGTTAGATTACACAAACTAGGAAAGTTTGAACTTGCTGCACTCAACCTTCTTTGTAGGAAAGCAAGTGATTCCTAGAACAAATTAGCTTATTTCACACAGTACAATGTTAGGCAATGAAGATGTTTGTTTTCTCAAGAAACTACTTTAGAAATGAGGCGAATCTACTAACTTGTACATCTTGTTAGATTACACAAACTAGGAAAGTTTGAACTTGCTGCACTCAACCTTCTTTGTAGGAAAGCAAGTGATTCCTAGAACCGAATTAGCTTATTTCACACAGTACAATGTTAAACAATGAAGATGTTTGTTTTCTCAAGAAACTACTTTAGAAATGAGGCGAATCTACTAACTTGTACATCTTGTTAGATTACAAAACTAGGAAAGTTTGAACTTGCTGCACTCAACCTTCTTTGTAGGAAAAAGCAAGTGATTCCTAGAACCAATTAGCTTATTTCACACAGTACAATGTTAAAATTAATGAAGATGTTTGTTTTCTCAAAAAACTACTTTAGAAATGAGGCGAATCTACTAACTTGTACATCTTGTTAGATTACACAAACTAGGAAAGTTTGAACTTGCTGCACTCAACCTTCTTTGTAGGAAAGCAAGTGATTCCTAGAACCAATTAGCTTATTTCACACACAATACAATGTTAGGCAATGAAGATGTTTGTTTTCTCAGAAACTACTTTAGAAATGAGGCGAATCTACTAACTTGTACATCTTGTTGTTTACACAAACTAGGAAAGTTTGAACTTGCTGCACTCAACCTTCTTTGTAGGAAAGCAAGTGATTCCTAGAACCAATTAGCTTATTTCACACAGTACAATGTTAGGCAATGAAGATGTTTGTTTTCTCAAGAAACTACTTTAGAAATGAGGCGAATCTACTAACTTGTACATCTTGTTAGATTACACAAACTAGGAAAGTTTGAACTTGCTGCACTCAACCTTCTTTGTAGGAAAGCAAGTGATTCCTAGAACCGAATTAGCTTATTTCACACAGTACAATGTTAGGCAATGAAGATGTTTGTTTTTTTCTCAAAAACTACTTTAGAAATGAGGCGAAATCTACTAACTTGTACATCTTGTTAGATTACACAAACTAGGAAAGTTTGAACTTGCTGCACTCAACCTTCTTTGTAGGAAAGCAAGTGATTCCTAGAACCAGATTAGCTTATTTCACACAGTACAATGTTATGGCAATGAAGATGTTTGTTTTCTCAAGAAACTACTTTAGAAATGAGGCGAATCTACTAACTTGTACATCTTGTTAGATTACACAAACTAGGAAAGTTTGAACTTGCTGCACTCAACCTTCTTTGTAGGAAAGCAAGTGATTCCTAGAACCAATTAGCTTATTTCACACAGTACAATGTTAAACAATGAAGATGTTTGTTTTCTCAAGAAACTACTTTAGAAATGAGGCGAATCTACTAACTTGTACATCTTGTTAGATTACACAAACTAGGAAAGTTTGAACTTGCTGCACTCAACCTTCTTTGTAGGAAAGCAAGTGATTCCTAGAACCAATTAGCTTATTTCACACAGTACAATGTTAGGCAATGAAGATGTTTGTTTTCTCAAGAAACTACTTTAGAAATGAGGCGAATCTACTAACTTGTACATCTTGTTAGATTACACAAACTAGGAAAGTTTGAACTTGCTGCACTCAACCTTCTTTGTAGGAAAGCAAGTGATTCCTAGAACCGAATTAGCTTATTTCACACAGTACAATGTTAGGCAATGAAGATGTTTGTTTTCTCAAAAACTACTTTAGAAATGAGGCGAATCTACTAACTTGTACATCTTGTTAGATTACACAAACTAGGAAAGTTTGAACTTGCTGCACTCAACCTTCTTTGTAGGAAAGCAAGTGATTCCTAGAACCAATTAGCTTATTTCACACAGTACAATGTTAAACAATGAAGATGTTTGTTTTCTCAAGAAACTACTTTAGAAATGAGGCGAATCTACTAACTTGTACATCTTGTTAGATTACACAAACTAGGAAAGTTTGAACTTGCTGCACTCAACCTTCTTTGTAGGAAAGCAAGTGATTCCTAGAACCAAATTAGCTTATTTCACACAGTACAATGTTAGGCAATGAAGATGTTTGTTTTCTCAAAAACTACTTTAGAAATGAGGCGAATCTACTAACTTGTACATCTTGTTAGATTACACAAACTAGGAAAGTTTGAACTTGCTGCACTCAACCTTCTTTGTAGGAAAGCAAGTGATTCCTAGAACCAATTAGCTTATTTCACACAGTACAATGTTAATGGCAATGAAGATGTTTGTTTTCTCAAGAAACTACTTTAGAAATGAGGCGAATCTACTAACTTGTACATCTTGTTAGATTACACAAACTAGGAAAGTTTGAACTTGCTGCACTCAACCTTCTTTGTAGGAAAGCAAGTGATTCCTAGAACCAAATTAGCTTATTTCACACAGTACAATGTTAAAAAATGAAGATGTTTGTTTTCTCAAAAACTACTTTAGAAATGAGGCGAATCTACTAACTTGTACATCTTGTTAGATTACACAAACTAGGAAAGTTTGAACTTGCTGCACTCAACCTTCTTTGTAGGAAAGCAAGTGATTCCTAGAACCAATTAGCTTATTTCACACAGTACAATGTTATGTTAAGCAATGAAGATGTTTGTTTTCTCAAGAAACTACTTTAGAAATGAGGCGAATCTACTAACTTGTACATCTTGTTAGATTACACAAACTAGGAAAGTTTGAACTTGCTGCACTCAACCTTCTTTGTAGGAAAGCAAGTGATTCCTAGAACAAATTAGCTTATTTCACACAGTACAATACAATGTTAAGCAATGAAGATGTTTGTTTTTTTCAAGAAACTACTTTAGAAATGAGGCGAATCTACTAACTTGTACATCTTGTTAGATTACACAAACTAGGAAAGTTTGAACTTGCTGCACTCAACCTTCTTTGTAGGAAAGCAAGTGATTCCTAGAACCGAATTAGCTTATTTCACACAGTACAATGTTAGGCAATGAAGATGTTTGTTTTCTCAAGAAACTACTTTAGAAATGAGGCGAATCTACTAACTTGTACATCTTGTTAGATTACACAAACTAGGAAAGTTTGAACTTGCTGCACTCAACCTTCTTTGTAGGAAAGCAAGTGATTCCTAGAACCAATTAGCTTATTTCACACAGTACAATGTTAGGCAATGAAGATGTTTGTTTTCTCAAGAAACTACTTTAGAAATGAGGCGAATCTACTAACTTGTACATCTTGTTAGATTACACAAACTAGGAAAGTTTGAACTTGCTGCACTCAACCTTCTTTGTAGGAAAGCAAGTGATTCCTAGAACCAATTAGCTTATTTCACACAGTACAATGTTAGGCAATGAAGATGTTTGTTTTCTCAAAAAACTACTTTAGAAATGAGGCGAATCTACTAACTTGTACATCTTGTTAGATTACACAAACTAGGAAAGTTTGAACTTGCTGCACTCAACCTTCTTTGTAGGAAAGCAAGTGATTCCTAGAACCAATTAGCTTATTTCACACAGTACAATGTTAAACAATGAAGATGTTTGTTTTCTCAAAAACTACTTTAGAAATGAGGCGAATCTACTAACTTGTACATCTTGTTAGATTACACAAACTAGGAAAGTTTGAACTTGCTTGCTCAACCTTCTTTGTAGGAAAGCAAGTGATTCCTAGAACCAATTAGCTTATTTCACACAGTACAATGTTAGGCAATGAAGATGTTTGTTTTCTCAAGAAACTACTTTAGAAATGAGGCGAATCTACTAACTTGTACATCTTGTTAGATTACACAAACTAGGAAAGTTTGAACTTGCTGCACTCAACCTTCTTTGTAGGAAAGCAAGTGATTCCTAGAACCAATTAGCTTATTTCACACAGTACAATGTAATGAAGATGTTTGTTTTCTCAAGAAACTACTTTAGAAATGAGGCGAATCTACTAACTTGTACATCTTGTTAGATTACACAAACTAGGAAAGTTTGAACTTGCTGCACTCAACCTTCTTTGTAGGAAAGCAAGTGATTCCTAGAACCAATTAGCTTATTTCACACAGTACAATGTTAGGCAATGAAGATGTTTGTTTTTCTCAAAAACTACTACTTTAAAAATGAGGCGAATCTACTAACTTGTACATCTTGTTAGATTACACAAACTAGGAAAGTTTGAACTTGCTGCACTCAACCTTCTTTTGTAGGAAAGCAAGTGATTCCTAGAACAAATTAGCTTATTTCACACAGTACAATGTTTAAAAATGAAGATGTTTGTTTTCTCAAGAAACTACTTTAGAAATGAGGAATCTACTAACTTGTACATCTTGTTAGATTACACAAACTAGGAAAGTTTGAACTTGCTGCACTCAACCTTCTTTGTAGGAAAGCAAGTGATTCCTAGAACCGAATTAGCTTATTTCACACAGTACAACGTTAGGCAATGAAGATGTTTGTTTTCTCAAGAAACTACTTTAGAAATGAGGCGAATCTACTAACTTGTACATCTTGTTAGATTACACAAACTAGGAAAGTTTGAACTTGCTGCACTCAACCTTCTTTGTAGGAAAGCAAGTGATTCCTAGAACCAGAATTAGCTTATTTCACACAGTACAATGTTCAACAATGAAGATGTTTGTTTTTTTCAAGAAACTACTTTAGAAATGAGGCGAATCTACTAACTTGTACATCTTGTTAGATTACACAAACTAGGAAAGTTTGAACTTGCTGCACTCAACCTTCTTTGTAGGAAAGCAAGTGATTCCTAGAACCAGAATTAGCTTATTTCACACAGTACAATGTTAATGTTAATGAAGATGTTTGTTTTCTCAAAAACTACTTTAGAAATGAGGCGAATCTACTAACTTGTACATCTTGTTAGATTACACAAACTAGGAAAGTTTGAACTTGCTGCACTCAACCTTCTTTGTAGGAAAGCAAGTGATTCCTAGAACCAAATTAGCTTATTTTCACACAGTACAATGTTAGGCAATGAAGATGTTTGTTTTCTCAAGAAACTACTTTAGAAATGAGGCAATCTACTAACTTGTACATCTTGTTAGATTACACAAACTAGGAAAGTTTGAACTTGCTGCACTCAACCTTCTTTGTAGGAAAGCAAGTGATTCCTAGAACCAATTAGCTTATTTCACACAGTACAATGTTAGGCAATGAAGATGTTTGTTTTTTCTCAAAAACTACTTTAGAAATGAGGCGAATCTACTAACTTGTACATCTTGTTAGATTACACAAACTAGGAAAGTTTGAACTTGCTGCACTCAACCTTCTTTGTAGGAAAGCAAGTGATTCCTAGAACAATTAGCTTATTTCACACAGTACAATGTTAGGCAATGAAGATGTTTGTTTTCTCAAAAAAACTACTTTAGAAATGAGGCGAATCTACTAACTTGTACATCTTGTTAGATTACACAAACTAGGAAAGTTTGAACTTGCTGCACTCAACCTTCTTTGTAGGAAAGCAAGTGATTCCTAGAACCAATTAGCTTATTTCACACAGTACAATGTTAGGCAATGAAGATGTTTGTTTTTTCTCAAGAAACTACTTTAGAAATGAGGCGAATCTACTAACTTGTACATCTTGTTAGATTACACAAACTAGGAAAGTTTGAACTTGCTGCACTCAACCTTCTTTGTAGGAAAGCAAGTGATTCCTAGAACAATTTAGCTTATTTCACACAGTACAATGTTAGGCAATGAAGATGTTTGTTTTCTCAAGAAACTACTTTAGAAATGAGGCGAATCTACTAACTTGTACATCTTGTTAGATTACACAAACTAGGAAAGTTTGAACTTGCTGCACTCAACCTTCTTTGTAGGAAAAAGCAAGTGATTCCTAGAACCAATTAGCTTATTTCACACAGTACAATGTTAGGCAATGAAGATGTTTGTTTTCTCAAGAAACTACTTTAGAAATGAGGCGAATCTACTAACTTGTACATCTTGTTAGATTACACAAACTAGGAAAGTTTGAACTTGCTGCACTCAACCTTCTTTGTAGGAAAGCAAGTGATTTCCTAGAACCAATTAGCTTATTTCACACAGTACAATGTTAAACAATGAAGATGTTTGTTTTCTCAAGAAACTACTTTAGAAATGAGGCGAATCTACTAACTTGTACATCTTGTTAGATTACACAAACTAGGAAAGTTTTGAACTTGCTGCACTCAACCTTCTTTGTAGGAAAGCAAGTGATTCCTAGAACCAATTAGCTTATTTCACACAGTACAATGTTAGGCAATGAAGATGTTTGTTTTTTTCAAGAAACTACTTTAGAAATGAGGCGAATCTACTAACTTGTACATCTTGTTAGATTACACAAACTAGGAAAGTTTGAACTTGCTGCACTCAACCTTCTTTGTAGGAAAGCAAGTGATTCTAGAACCAAATTAGCTTATTTCACACAGTACAATGTTAAAATGTTAATGAAGATGTTTGTTTTCTCAAAAACTACTTTAGAAATGAGGCGAATCTACTAACTTGTACATCTTGTTAGATTACACAAACTAGGAAAGTTTGAACTTGCTGCACTCAACCTTCTTTGTAGGAAAGCAAGTGATTCCTAGAACCAAATTAGCTTATTTCACACAGTACAATGTTACAATGTTAAAGATGTTTGTTTTCTCAAGAAACTACTTTAGAAATGAGGCGAATCTACTAACTTGTACATCTTGTTAGATTACACAAACTAGGAAAGTTTGAACTTGCTGCACTCAACCTTCTTTGTAGGAAAGCAAGTGATTCCTAGAACCAATTAGCTTATTTCACACAGTACAATGTTAGGCAATGAAGATGTTTGTTTTCTCAAGAAACTACTTTAGAAATGAGGCGAATCTACTAACTTGTACATCTTGTTAGATTACACAAACTAGGAAAGTTTGAACTTGCTGCACTCAACCTTCTTTGTAGGAAAGCAAGTGATTCCTAGAACCAATTAGCTTATTTCACACAGTACAATGTTAGGCAATGAAGATGTTTGTTTTCTCAAGAAACTACTTTAGAAATGAGGCGAATCTACTAACTTGTACATCTTGTTAGATTACACAAACTAGGAAAGTTTGAACTTGCTGCACTCAACCTTCTTTGTAGGAAAGCAAGTGATTCCTAGAACCAAATTAGCTTATTTCACACAGTACAATGTTAGGCAATGAAGATGTTTGTTTTCTCAAGAAACTACTTTAGAAATGAGGCGAATCTACTAACTTGTACATCTTGTTAGATTACACAAACTAGGAAAGTTTGAACTTGCTGCACTCAACCTTCTTTGTAGGAAAGCAAGTGATTCCTAGAACCAATTAGCTTATTTCACACAGTACAATGTTTCGGCAATGAAGATGTTTGTTTTCTCAAGAAACTACTTTAGAAATGAGAGGCGATCTACTAACTTGTACATCTTGTTAGATTACACAAACTAGGAAAGTTTGAACTTGCTGCACTCAACCTTCTTTGTAGGAAAGCAAGTGATTCCTAGAACCAATTAGCTTATTTCACACAGTACAATGTTAGGGCAATGAAGATGTTTGTTTTTTTCTCAGAAACTACTTTAGAAATGAGGCGAATCTACTAACTTGTACATCTTGTTAGATTACACAAACTAGGAAAGTTTGAACTTGCTGCACTCAACCTTCTTTGTAGGAAAGCAAGTGATTCCTAGAACCAATTAGCTTATTTCACACAGTACAATGTTAATGTTAATGAAGATGTTTGTTTTCTCAAAAAACTACTTTAGAAATGAGGCGAATCTCTACTAACTTGTACATCTTGTTAGATTACACAAACTAGGAAAGTTTGAACTTGCTGCACTCAACCTTCTTTGTAGGAAAGCAAGTGATTCCTAGAACCAATTAGCTTATTTCACACAGTACAATGTTAGGCAATGAAGATGTTTGTTTTCTCAAGAAACTACTTTAGAAATGAGGCGAATCTACTAACTTGTACATCTTGTTAGATTACACAAACTAGGAAAGTTTGAACTTGCTGCACTCAACCTTCTTTGTAGGAAAGCAAGTGATTCCTAGAACAGAATTAGCTTATTTCACACAGTACAAAGTTAGACAATGAAGATGTTTTTTTTCTCAAGAAACTACTTTAGAAATGAGGCGAATCTACTAACTTGTACATCTTGTTAGATTACACAAACTAGGAAAGTTTGAACTTGCTGCACTCAACCTTCTTTGTAGGAAAGCAAGTGATTCCTAGAACAATTAGCTTATTTCACACAGTACAATGTTAAACAATGAAGATGTTTGTTTTCTCAAAAACTACTTTAGAAATGAGGCGAATCTACTAACTTGTACATCTTGTTAGATTACACAAACTAGGAAAGTTTGAACTTGCTGCACTCAACCTTCTTTGTAGGAAAGCAAGTGATTCCTAGAACCAATTAGCTTATTTCACACAGTACAATGTTAGGCAATGAAGATGTTTGTTTTCTCAAGAAACTACTTTAGAAATGAGGCGAATCTACTAACTTGTACATCTTGTTTGTTAGATTACACAAACTAGGAAAGTTTGAACTTGCTGCACTCAACAACTTTGTTTGAAAGCAAGTGATTCCTAGAACAATTAGCTTATTTCACACAGTACAATGTTAAGCAATGAAGATGTTTGTTTTTTTCTCAAGAAACTACTTTAGAAATGAGGCGAATCTACTAACTTGTACATCTTGTTAGATTACACAAACTAGGAAAGTTTGAACTTGCTGCACTCAACCTTCTTTGTAGGAAAGCAAGTGATTCCTAGAACCAATTAGCTTATTTCACACAGTACAATGTTAGGCAATGAAGATGTTTGTTTTTTCAAGAAACTACTTTAGAAATGAGGCGAATCTACTAACTTGTACATCTTGTTAGATTACACAAACTAGGAAAGTTTGAACTTGCTGCACTCAACCTTCTTTGTAGGAAAGCAAGTGATTCCTAGAACCAATTAGCTTATTTCACACAGTACAATGTTAATGCAATGAAGATGTTTGTTTTCTCAAGAAACTACTTTAGAAATGAGGCGAATCTACTAACTTGTACATCTTGTTAGATTACACAAACTAGGAAAGTTTGAACTTGCTGCACTCAACCTTCTTTGTAGGAAAGCAAGTAATTCCTAATACCAAATTAGCTTATTTCACACAGTACAACGTTAGGCAATGAAGATGTTTGTTTTCTTAAAAAACTACTTTGAAAATGAGGCGAATCTACTAACTTGTACATCTTGTTAGATTACACAAACTAGGAAAGTTTGAACTTGCTGCACTCAACCTTCTTTGTTGGAAAGCAAGTGATTCCTAGAACCGAATTAGCTTATTTCACACAGTACAATGTTAGGCAATGAAGATGTTTGTTTTTTTCTCAAGAAACTACTTTAGAAATGAGGCAGAATCTACTAACTTGTACATCTTGTTAGATTACACAAACTAGGAAAGTTTGAACTTGCTGCACTCAACCTTCTTTGTAGGAAAGCAAGTGATTCCTAGAACTTTGTTAGCTTATTTCACACAGTACAATGTTTCAATGAAGATGTTTTTCTCAAAAACTACTTTAGAAATTTTCTCAAGAAACTACTTTTGTTTTCTCAGAAATGAAATGAATCTAATCTACTAACTTGTACATCTTGTTAGATTACACAAACTAGGAAAGTTTGAACTTGCTGCACTCAACCTTCTTTGTAGGAAAGCAAGTGATTCCTAGAACCAATTAGCTTATTTCACACAGTACAATGTTAAATGTTTCGTAAGATGTTTGTTTTTTTCTCAAAACTACTTTAGAAATGAGGCGAATCTACTAACTTGTACATCTTGTTAGATTACACAAACTAGGAAAGTTTGAACTTGCTGCACTCAACCTTCTTTGTAGGAAAGCAAGTGATTCCTAGAACAATTAGCTTATTTCACACAGTACAATGTTAGGCAATGAAGATGTTTGTTTTCTCAAAACTACTTTAGAAATGAGGCGAATCTACTAATCTACTAACTTGTACATCTTGTTAGATTACACAAACTAGGAAAGTTTGAACTTGCTGCACTCAACCTTCTTTGTAGGAAAGCAAGTGATTCCTAGAACCAATTAGCTTATTTCACACAGTACAATGTTAGGCAATGAAGATGTTTGTTTTCTCAAGAAACTACTTTAGAAATGAGGCGAATCTACTAACTTGTACATCTTGTTAGATTACACAAACTAGGAAAGTTTGAACTTGCTGCACTCAACCTTCTTTGTAGGAAAGCAAGTGATTCCTAGAACCAAAATTAGCTTATTTCACACAGTACAATGTTAAATGAAAGATGTTTGTTTTCTCAAGAAACTACTTTAGAAATGAGGCGAATCTACTAACTTGTACATCTTGTTAGATTACACAAACTAGGAAAGTTTGAACTTGCTGCACTCAACCTTCTTTGTAGGAAAGCAAGTGATTCCTAGAACCAATTAGCTTATTTCACACAGTACAATGTTAGGCAATGAAGATGTTTGTTTTCTCAAAAACTACTTTAGAAATGAGGCGAATCTACTAACTTGTACATCTTGTTAGATTACACAAACTAGGAAAGTTTGAACTTGCTGCACTCAACCTTCTTTGTAGGAAAGCAAGTGATTCCTAGAACCAATTAGCTTATTTCACACAGTACAATGTTAGGCAATGAAGATGTTTGTTTTCTCAAAAACTACTTTAGAAATGAGGCGAATCTACTAACTTGTACATCTTGTTAGATTACACAAACTAGGAAAGTTTGAACTTGCTGCACTCAACCTTCTTTGTAGGAAAGCAAGTGATTCCTAGAACAAATAGCTTATTTCACACAGTACAATGTTACAAAAGCAATGAAGATGTTTGTTTTCTCAAGAAACTACTTTAGAAATGAGGCGAATCTACTAACTTGTACATCTTTGTTAGATTACACAAACTAGGAAAGTTTGAACTTGCTGCACTCAACCTTCTTTGTAGGAAAGCAAGTGATTCCTAGAACAAATTAGCTTATTTCACACAGTACAATGTTAGGCAATGAAGATGTTTGTTTTCTCAAGAAACTACTTTAGAAATGAGGCGAATCTACTAACTTGTACATCTTGTTAGATTACACAAACTAGGAAAGTTTGAACTTGCTGCACTCAACCTTCTTTGTAGGAAAGCAAGTGATTCCTAGAACCGAATTAGCTTATTTCACACAGTACAATGTTAAATGGCAATGAAGATGTTTGTTTTTTTCAAAAACTACTTTAGAAATGAGGCGAATCTACTAACTTGTACATCTTGTTAGATTACACAAACTAGGAAAGTTTGAACTTGCTGCACTCAACCTTCTTTGTAGGAAAGCAAGTGATTCCTAGAACCAATTAGCTTATTTCACACAGTACAATGTTAAACAATGAAGATGTTTGTTTTCTCAAGAAACTACTTTAGAAATGAGGCGAATCTACTAACTTGTACATCTTGTTAGATTACACAAACTAGGAAAGTTTGAACTTGCTGCACTCAACCTTCTTTGTAGGAAAGCAAGTGATTCCTAGAACCAATTTAGCTTATTTCACACAGTACAATGTTAAACAAATGAAGATGTTTGTTTTCTCAAGAAACTACTTTAGAAATGAGGCGAATCTACTAACTTGTACATCTTGTTAGATTACACAAACTAGGAAAGTTTGAACTTGCTGCACTCAACCTTCTTTGTAGGAAAGCAAGTGATTCCTAGAACCAATTAGCTTATTTCACACAGTACAACGTTAGGCAATGAAGATGTTTGTTTTCTCAAGAAACTACTTTAGAAATGAGGCGAATCTACTAACTTGTACATCTTGTTAGATTACACAAACTAGGAAAGTTTGAACTTGCTGCACTCAACCTTCTTTGTAGGAAAGCAAGTGATTCCTAGAACCGAATTAGCTTATTTCACACAGTACAATGTTAGTTAAATGAAGATGTTTGTTTTCTCAAGAAACTACTTTAGAAATGAGGCGAATCTACTAACTTGTACATCTTGTTAGATTACACAAACTAGGAAAGTTTGAACTTGCTGCACTCAACCTTCTTTGTAGGAAAGCAAGTGATTCCTAGAACGAATTAGCTTATTTCACACAGTACAATGTTAGGCAATGAAGATGTTTGTTTTTCTCAAAAAACTACTTTAGAAATGAGGCGAATCTACTAACTTGTACATCTTGTTAGATTACACAAACTAGGAAAGTTTGAACTTGCTGCACTCAACCTTCTTTGTAGGAAAGCAAGTGATTCCTAGAACCAATTAGCTTATTTCACACAGTACAATGTTAGGCAATGAAGATGTTTGTTTTTCTCAAGAAACTACTTTAGAAATGAGGCGAATCTACTAACTTGTACATCTTGTTAGATTACACAAACTAGGAAAGTTTGAACTTGCTGCACTCAACCTTCTTTGTAGGAAAGCAAGTGATTCCTAGAACAATTAGCTTATTTCACACAGTACAATGTTATGTTAAGCAATGAAGATGTTTGTTTTCTCAAGAAACTACTTTAGAAATGAGGCGAATCTACTAACTTGTACATCTTGTTAGATTACACAAACTAGGAAAGTTTGAACTTGCTGCACTCAACCTTCTTTGTAGGAAAGCAAGTGATTCCTAGAACCGAATTAGCTTATTTCACACACTACAACGTTAGGCAATGAAGATGTTTGTTTTCTCAAGAAACTACTTTAGAAATGAGGCGAATCTACTAACTTGTACATCTTGTTAGATTACACAAACTAGGAAAGTTTGAACTTGCTGCACTCAACCTTCTTTGTAGGAAAGCAAGTGATTCCTAGAACCGAATTAGCTTATTTCACACAGTACAATGTTACAATGTTAATGAAGATGTTTGTTTTTTTCTCAAGAAACTACTTTAGAAATGAGGCGAATCTACTAACTTGTACATCTTGTTAGATTACACAAACTAGGAAAGTTTGAACTTGCTGCACTCAACCTTCTTTGTAGGAAAGCAAGTGATTCCTAGAACCAATTAGCTTATTTCACACAGTACAATGTTAAACAATGAAGATGTTTGTTTTTTCTCAAGAAACTACTTTAGAAATGAGGCGAATCTACTAACTTGTACATCTTGTTAGATTACACAAACTAGGAAAGTTTGAACTTGCTGCACTCAACCTTCTTTGTAGGAAAGCAAGTGATTCCTAGAACAAATTAGCTTATTTCACACAGTACAATGTTAAACAATGAAGATGTTTGTTTTCTCAAGAAACTACTTTAGAAATGAGGCGAATCTACTAACTTGTACATCTTGTTAGATTACACAAACTAGGAAAGTTTGAACTTGCTGCACTCAACCTTCTTTGTAGGAAAGCAAGTGATTCCTAGAACAATTAGCTTATTTCACACAGTACAATGTTAAACAATGCAATGAAGATGTTTGTTTTCTCAAGAAACTACTTTAGAAATGAGGCGAATCTACTAACTTGTACATCTTGTTAGATTACACAAACTAGGAAAGTTTGAACTTGCTGCACTCAACCTTCTTTGTAGGAAAGCAAGTGATTCCTAGAACCAATTAGCTTATTTCACACAGTACAATGTTAGGCAATGAAGATGTTTGTTTTCTCAAAAACTACTTTAGAAATGAGGCGAAATCTACTAACTTGTACATCTTGTTAGATTACACAAACTAGGAAAGTTTGAACTTGCTGCACTCAACCTTCTTTGTTTGGAAAGCAAGTGATTCCTAGAACCAATTAGCTTATTTCACACAGTACAATGTTAAACAATGAAGATGTTTGTTTTCTCAAAAAACTACTTTAGAAATGAGGCGAATCTACTAACTTGTACATCTTGTTAGATTACACAAACTAGGAAAGTTTGAACTTGCTGCACTCAACCTTCTTTGTAGGAAAGCAAGTGATTCCTAGAACCAATTAGCTTATTTCACACAGTACAATGTTAAACAATGAAGATGTTTGTTTTCTCAAGAAACTACTTTAGAAATGAGGCGAATCTACTAACTTGTACATCTTGTTAGATTACACAAACTAGGAAAGTTTGAACTTGCTGCACTCAACCTTCTTTGTAGGAAAGCAAGTGATTCCTAGAACCAATTAGCTTATTTCACACAGTACAATGTTAAAAATGTTAATGAAGATGTTTGTTTTCTCAAGAAACTACTTTAGAAATGAGGCGAATCTACTAACTTGTACATCTTGTTAGATTACACAAACTAGGAAAGTTTGAACTTGCTGCACTCAACCTTCTTTGTAGGAAAGCAAGTGATTCCTAGAACCAATTAGCTTATTTCACACAGTACAATGTTAGGCAATGAAAGATGTTTGTTTTTTTCAAAAACTACTTTAGAAATGAGGCGAATCTACTAACTTGTACATCTTGTTAGATTACACAAACTAGGAAAGTTTGAACTTGCTGCACTCAACCTTCTTTGTAGGAAAGCAAGTGATTCCTAGAACCAATTAGCTTATTTCACACAGTACAATGTTAAAACCAATGAAGATGTTTGTTTTCTCAAGAAACTACTTTAGAAATGAGGCGAATCTACTAACTAACTTACATCTTGTTAGATTACACAAACTAGGAAAGTTTGAACTTGCTGCTGCACTCAACCTTCTTTGTAGGAAAGCAAGTGATTCCTAGAACCAAATTAGCTTATTTCACACAGTACAATGTTAAACAATGAAGATGTTTGTTTTCTCAAAAACTACTTTAGAAATGAGGCGAATCTACTAACTTGTACATCTTGTTAGATTACACAAACTAGGAAAGTTTGAACTTGCTGCACTCAACCTTCTTTGTAGGAAAGCAAGTGATTCCTAGAACCGAATTAGCTTATTTCACACAGTACAATGTTAGGCAATGAAGATGTTTGTTTTCTCAAAAACTACTTTAGAAATGAGGCGAATCTACTAACTTGTACATCTTGTTAGATTACACAAACTAGGAAAGTTTGAACTTGCTGCACTCAACCTTCTTTGTAGGAAAGCAAGTGATTCCTAGAACCAGAATTAGCTTATTTCACACAGTACAATGTTAAACAATGAAGATGTTTGTTTTCTCAAAAAACTACTTTAGAAATGAGGCGAATCTACTAACTTGTACATCTCTTGTTAGATTACACAAACTAGGAAAGTTTGAACTTGCTGCACTCAACCTTCTTTGTAGGAAAGCAAGTGATTCCTAGAACCAAATTAGCTTATTTCACACAGTACAATGTTAAACAATGAAGATGTTTGTTTTCTCAAGAAACTACTTTAGAAATGAGGCGAATCTACTAACTTGTACATCTTGTTAGATTACACAAACTAGGAAAGTTTGAACTTGCTGCACTCAACCTTCTTTGTAGGAAAGCAAGTGATTCCTAGAACAATTAGCTTATTTCACACAGTACAATGTTAGGCAATGAAGATGTTTGTTTTCTCAAGAAACTACTTTAGAAATGAGGCGAATCTACTAACTTGTACATCTTGTTAGATTACACAAACTAGGAAAGTTTGAACTTGCTGCACTCAACCTTCTTTGTAGGAAAGCAAGTGATTCCTAGAACCGAATTAGCTTATTTCACACAGTACAATGTTAAACAATGAAGATGTTTGTTTTCTCAAGAAACTACTTTAGAAATGAGGCGAATCTACTAACTTGTACATCTTGTTAGATTACACAAACTAGGAAAGTTTGAACTTGCTGCACTCAACCTTCTTTGTAGGAAAGCAAGTGATTCCTAGAACCAATTAGCTTATTTCACACAGTACAATGTTAAGGCAATGAAGATGTTTGTTTTCTCAAAAAACTACTTTAGAAATGAGGCGAATCTACTAACTTGTACATCTTGTTAGATTACACAAACTAGGAAAGTTTGAACTTGCTGCACTCAACCTTCTTTGTAGGAAAGCAAGTGATTCCTAGAACCAGATTAGCTTATTTCACACAGTACAATGTTAGGCAATGAAGATGTTTGTTTTCTCAAGAAACTACTTTAGAGAAATGAGGCGAATCTACTAACTTGTACATCTTGTTAGATTACACAAACTAGGAAAGTTTGAACTTGCTGCACTCAACCTTCTTTGTAGGAAAGCAAGTGATTCCTAGAACCAATTAGCTTATTTCACACAGTACAATGTTAAGGCAATGAAGATGTTTGTTTTCTCAAGAAACTACTTTAGAAATGAGGCGAATCTACTAACTTGTACATCTTGTTAGATTACACAAACTAGGAAAGTTTGAACTTGCTGCACTCAACCTTCTTTGTAGGAAAGCAAGTGATTCCTAGAACCAAATTAGCTTATTTCACACAGTACAATGTTAAGCAATGAAGATGTTTGTTTTCTCAAGAAACTACTTTAGAAATGAGGCGAATCTACTACTAACTTGTATCTTGTTAGATTACACAAACTAGGAAAGTTTGAACTTGCTGCACTCAACCTTCTTTGTAGGAAAGCAAGTGATTCCTAGAACCGAATTAGCTTATTTCACACAGTACAACGTTAGGCAATGAAGATGTTTGTTTTTCTCAAGAAACTACTTTAGAAATGAGGCGAATCTACTAACTTGTACATCTTGTTAGATTACACAAACTAGGAAAGTTTGAACTTGCTGCACTCAACCTTCTTTGTAGGAAAGCAAGTGATTCCTAGAACCGAATTAGCTTATTTCACACAGTACAATGTTAGGCAATGAAGATGTTTGTTTTCTCAAAAACTACTTTAGAAATGAGGCGAATCTACTAACTTGTACATCTTGTTAGATTACACAAACTAGGAAAGTTTGAACTTGCTGCACTCAACCTTCTTTGTAGGAAAGCAAGTGATTCCTAGAACCGAATTAGCTTATTTCACACAGTACAACGTTAGGCAATGAAGATGTTTGTTTTCTCAAAAACTACTTTAGAAATGAGGCGAATCTACTAACTTGTACATCTTGTTAGATTACACAAACTAGGAAAGTTTGAACTTGCTGCACTCAACCTTCTTTGTAGGAAAGCAAGTGATTCCTAGAACCATTAGCTTATTTCACACAGTACAATGTTAGGCAATGAAGATGTTTGTTTTCTCAAAAAACTACTTTAGAAATGAGGCGAATCTACTAACTTGTACATCTTGTTAGATTACACAAACTAGGAAGGTTTGAACTTGCTGCACTCAACCTTCTTTGTAGGAAAGCAAGTGATTCCTAGAACCGAATTAGCTTATTTCACACAGTACAATGTTAAAAGCAATGAAGATGTTTGTTTTCTCAAGAAACTACTTTAGAAATGAGGCGAATCTACTAACTTGTACATCTTGTTAGATTACACAAACTAGGAAAGTTTGAACTTGCTGCACTCAACCTTCTTTGTAGGAAAGCAAGTGATTCCTAGAACCGAATTAGCTTATTTCACACAGTACAATGTTAGGCAATGAAGATGTTTGTTTTCTCAAGAAACTACTTTAGAAATGAGGCGAATCTACTAACTTGTACATCTTGTTAGATTACACAAACTAGGAAAGTTTGAACTTGCTGCACTCAACCTTCTTTGTAGGAAACCAAGTGATTCCTAGAACAGAATTAGCTTATTTCACACAGTACAACATTAGGCAATGAAGATGTTTGTTTTCTCAAGAAACTACTTTAAAATGAGGCGAATCTACTAACTTGTACATCTTGTTAGATTACACAAACTAGGAAAGTTTGAACTTGCTCCACTCAACCTTCTTTGTAGGAAAGCAAGTGATTCCTAGAACCGAATTAGCTTATTTCACACAGTACAATGTTAGGCAATGAAGATGTTTGTTTTCTCAAGAAACTACTTTAGAAATGAGGCGAATCTACTAACTTGTACATCTTGTTAGATTACACAAACTAGGAAAGTTTGAACTTGCTGCACTCAACCTTCTTTGTAGGAAAGCAAGTGATTCCTAGAACCGAATTAGCTTATTTCACACAGTACAATGTTAAACAATGAAGATGTTTGTTTTCTCAAGAAACTACTTTAGAAATGAGGCGAATCTACTAACTTGTACATCTTGTTAGATTACACAAACTAGGAAAGTTTGAACTTGCTGCACTCAACCTTCTTTGTAGGAAAGCAAGTGATTCCTAGAACCAATTAGCTTATTTCACACAGTACAATGTTAGGCAATGAAGATGTTTGTTTTCTCAAGAAACTACTTTAGAAATGAGGCGAATCTACTAACTTGTACATCTTGTTAGATTACACAAACTAGGAAAGTTTGAACTTGCTGCACTCAACCTTCTTTGTAGGAAAGCAAGTGATTCCTAGAACCAAAGCTTATTTCACACAGTACAATGTTAAGGCAATGAAGATGTTTGTTTTCTCAAGAAACTACTTTAGAAATGAGGCGAATCTACTAACTTGTACATCTTGTTAGATTACACAAACTAGGAAAGTTTGAACTTGCTGCACTCAACCTTCTTTGTAGGAAAGCAAGTGATTCCTAGAACCGAATTAGCTTATTTCACACAGTACAACGTTAGGCAATGAAGATGTTTGTTTTCTCAAAAAACTACTTTAGAAATGAGGCGAATCTACTAACTTGTACATCTTGTTAGATTACAAAACTAGGAAAGTTTGAACTTGCTGCACTCAACCTTCTTTGTAGGAAAAAGCAAGTGATTCCTAGAACCGAATTAGCTTATTTCACACAGTACAATGTTAAAGGCAATGAAGATGTTTGTTTTCTCAAGAAACTACTTTAGAAATGAGGCGAATCTACTAACTTGTACATCTTGTTAGATTACACAAACTAGGAAAGTTTGAACTTGCTGCACTCAACCTTCTTTGTAGGAAAGCAAGTGATTCCTAGAACCAATTAGCTTATTTCACACAGTACAATGTTCGGCAATGAAGATGTTTGTTTTCTCAAGAAAATACTTTAGAAATGATGAGCGAATCTACTAACTTGTACATCTTGTTAGATTACACAAACTAGGAAAGTTTGAACTTGCTGCACTCAACCTTCTTTGTAGGAAAGCAAGTGATTCCTAGAACCGAATTAGAGCTTATTTCACACAGTACAATGTTAGAAGCAATGAAGATGTTTGTTTTCTCAACAAACTACTTTAGAAATGAGGCGAATCTACTAACTTGTACATCTTGTTAGATTACACAAACAGGAAAGTTTGAACTTGCTGCACTCAACCTTCTTTGTAGGAAAGCAAGTGATTCCTAGAACCGAATTAGCTTATTTCACACAGTACAATGTTAGGCAATGAAGATGTTTGTTTTCTCAAAGAAACTACTTTAGAAATGAGGCGAATCTACTAACTTGTACATCTTGTTAGATTACACAAACTAGGAAAGTTTGAACTTGCTGCACTCAACCTTCTTTGTAGGAAAGCAAGTGATTCCTAGAACCGAATTAGCTTATTTCACACAGTACAATGTTAGGCAATGAAGATGTTTGTTTTCTCAACAAACTACTTTAGAAATGAGGCCAATCTACTAACTTGTACATCTTGTTAGATTACACAAACTAGGAAAGTTTGAACTTGCTGCACTCAACCTTCTTTGTAGGAAAGCAAGTGATTCCTAGAACCGAATTAGCTTATTTCACACAGTACAATGTTCGGCAATGAAGATGTTTGTTTTCTCAAGAAACTACTTTAGAAATGAGGCGAATCTACTAACTTGTACATCTTGTTAGATTACACAAACTAGGAAAGTTTGAACTTGCTGCACTCAACCTTCTTTGTAGGAAAGCAAGTGATTCCTAGACCCGAATTAGCTTATTTCACACAGTACAATGTTCGGCAATGAAGATGTTTGTTTTCTCAAGAAACTACTTTAGAAATGAGGCGAATCTACTAACTTGTACATCTTGTTAGATTACACAAACTAGGAAAGTTTGAACTTGCTGCACTCAACCTTCTTTGTAGGAAAGCAAGTGATTCCTAGAACCGAATTAGCTTATTTCACACAGTACAATGTTCGGCAATGAAGATGTTTGTTTTCTCAAGAAACTACTTTAGAAATGAGGCCAATCTACTAACTTGTACATCTTGTTAGATTACACAAACTAGGAAAGTTTGAACTTGCTGCACTCAACCTTCTTTGTAGGAAAGCAAGTGATTCCTAGAACCGAATTAGCTTATTTCACACAGTACAATGTTAGGCCAATGAAGATGTTTGTTTTCTCAACAAACTACTTTAGAAATGAGGCGAATCTACTAACTTGTACATCTTGTTAGATTACACAAACTAGGAAAGTTTGAACTTGCTGCACTCAACCTTCTTTGTAGGAAAGCAAGTGATTCCTAGAACCGAATTAGCTTATTTCACACAGTACAACGTTAGGCAATGAAGATGTTTGTTTTCTCAAGAAACTACTTTAGAAATGAGGCCAATCTACTAACTTGTACATCTTGTTAGATTACACTAACAAGGAAAGTTTGAACTTGCTGCACTCAACCTTCTTTGTAGGAAAGCAAGTGATTCCTAGAACCAAATGAGCTTATTTCACACAGTACAATGTTAGGCAATGAAGATGTTTGTTTTCTCAACAAACTACTTTAGAAATGAGGCGAATCTACTAACTTGTACATCTTGTTAGATTACACAAACTAGGAAAGTTTGAACTTGCTGCACTCAACCTTCTTTGTAGGAAAGCAAGTGATTCCTAGAACCGAATTAGCTTATTTCACACAGTACAATGTTCGGCAATGAAGATGTTTGTTTTCTCAACAAACTACTTTAGAAATGAGGCGAATCTACTAACTTGTACATCTTGTTAGATTACACAAACTAGGAAAGTTTGAACTTGCTGCACTCAACCTTCTTTGTAGGAAAGCAAGTGATTCCTAGAACCGAATTAACTTATTTCACACAGTACAATGTTCGGCAATGAAGATGTTTGTTTTCTCAAGAAACTACTTTAGAAATGAGGCGAATCTACTAACTTGTACATCTTGTTAGATTACACAAACTAGGAAAGTTTGAACTTGCTGCACTCAACCTTCTTTGTTTAGAAAGCAAGTGATTCCTAGAACCGAATTAGCTTATTTCACACAGTACAATGTTCGGCAATGAAGATGTTTGTTTTCTCAAGAAACTACTTTAGAAATGAGGCCAATCTACTAACTTGTACATCTTCTTAGATTACATTAACAAGGAAAGTTTGAACTTGCTGCACTCAACCTTCTTTGTAGGAAAGCAAGTGATTCCTAGAACCGAATGAGCTTATTTCACACAGTACAATGTTAGGCAATGAAGATGTTTGTTTTCTCAAGAAACTACTTTAGAAATGAGGCGAATCTACTAACTTGTACATCTTGTTAGATTACACAAACAAGGAAAGTTTGAACTTGCTGCACTCAACCTTCTTTGTAGGAAAGCAACTGATTCCTAGAACCGAATTAGCTTATTTCACACAGTACAATGTTAGGCAATGAAGATGTTTGTTTTCTCAACAAACTACTTTAGAAATGAGGAGAATCTACTAACTTGTACATCTTGTTAGATTACATTAACTAGGAAAGTTTGAACTTGCTGCACTCAACCTTCTTTGTAGGAATTAAAGTGATTCCTAGAACCGAATTAACTTATTTCACACAGTACAATGTTCGGCAATGAAGATGTTTGTTTTCTCAAGAAACTACTTTAGAAATGAGGCCAATCTACTAACTGTACATCTTGTTAGATTACACAAACTAGGAAAGTTTGAACTTGCTGCACTCAACCTTCTTTGTAGGAAAGCAAGTGATTCCTAGAATCAAACTAGCTTATTTCACACAGTACAATGTTCTGTAATGAAGATGTTTGTTTTCTCAAGAAACTACTTTAGAAATGAGGCCAATCTACTAACTTGTACATCTTGTTAGATTACATTAAACAAGGAAAGTTTGAACTTGCTGCACTCAACCTTCTTTGTAGGAAAGCAAGTGATTCCTAGAACCGAATTAGCTTATTTCACACAGTACAATGTTAGAAGCAATGAAGATGTTTGTTTTCTCAACAAACTACTTTACAAATGAGGCGAATCTACTAACTTGGCCATCTTTTTAGATTACATTAACAAGGAAAGTTTGAACTTGCTGCACTCAACCTTCTTTGTAGGAAAGCAAGTGATTCCTAGAACCGAATTAGCTTATTTCACACAGTACAATGTTCGGCAATGAAGATGTTTGTTTTCTCAAGAAACTACTTTAGAAATGAGGCGAATCTACTAACTTGTACATCTTGTTAGATTACACAAACTAGGAAAGTTTGAACTTGCTGCACTCAACCTTCTTTGTAGGAATTAAACTGATTCCTAGAACGAATTAACTTATTTCACACAGTACAATGTTCGGTAATGAAGATGTTTGTTTTCTCAAGAAACTACTTTAGAAATGAGGCCAATCTACTAACTTGTACATCTTGTTAGATTACATAAACTAGGAAAGTTTGAACTTGCTGCACTCAACCTTCTTTGTAGGAAAGCAAGTGATTCCTAGAATCGAATTAGCTTATTTCACACAGTACAATGTTAGGCAATGAAGATGTTTGTTTTCTCAACAAACTACTTTAGAAATGAGGCCAATCTACTAACTTGTGCATCTTTTTAGATTACATTAACAAGGAAAGTTTGAACTTGCTGCACTCAACCTTCTTTGTAGGAAAGCAACTGATTCCTAGAACCGAATGAGCTTATTTCACACAGTACAATGTTAGGCAATGAAGATGTTTGTTTTCTCAACAAACTACTTTACAAATGAGTCGAATCTACTAACTTGTACATCTTTTAGATTACATTAACAAGGAAAGTTTGAACTTGCTGCACTCAACCTTCTTTGTAGGAAAGCAAGTGATTCCTAGAAGCAGAATTAACTTATTTCACACAGTACAATGTTCGGTAATGAAGATGTTTGTTTTCTCAAGAAACTACTTTAGAAATGAGGCGAATCTACTAACTTGTACATCTTGTTAGATTACACAAACTAGGAAAGTTTGAACTTGCTGCACTCAACCTTCTTTGTAGGAAAGCAAGTGATTCCTAGAATCGAATTAGCTTATTTCACACAGTACAATGTTCTGTAATGAAGATGTTTGTTTTCTCAAACAAACTACTTTAGAAATGAGGCCAATCTACTAAGTTGTGCATCTTTTTAGATTACATTAACAAGGAAAGTTTGAACTTGCTGCACTCAACCTTCTTTGTAGGAAAGCAAGTGATTCCTAGAACCGAATGAGCTTATTTCACACAGTACAATGTTAGAAGCAATGAAGATGTTTGTTTTCTCAACAAACTACTTTACAAATGAGGCGAATCTTCTAACTTGGCCATCTTTTTAGATTACATTAACAAGGAAAGTTTGAACTTGCTGCACTCAACCTTCTTTGTAGAAATTAAACTGATTCCTAGAAGCGAATTAACTTATTTCACACAGTACAGTGTTAGGTACTGAAGATGTTTCTTTTCTAAAGAAACTACTTTAGAAATGAGGCCAATCTACTAACTTGTGAATCTTTTTAGATTACATTAACAAGGAAAGTTTGAACTTGCTGCACTCAACCTTCTTTGTAGGAATTAAACTGATTCCTAGAAGCAAATTAACTTATTTCACACAGTACAATGTTCGGCAATGAAGATGTTTGTTTTCTCAAGAAACTACTTTAGAAATGAGGCCAATCTACTAACTTGTGCATCTTTTTAGATTACATTAACAAGGAAAGTTTGAACTTGCTGCACTCAACCTTCTTTGTAGGAAAGCAACTGATTCCTAGAACCGAATGAGCTTATTTCACACAGTACAATGTTCGGCAATGAAGATGTTTGTTTTCTCAACAAACTACTTTACAAATGAGGCGAATCTTCTAACTTGGCCATCTTTTGAGATTACATTAACAAGGAAAGTTTGAACTTGCTGCACTCAACCTTCTTTGTAGAAATTAAACTGATTCCTAGAAGCAAATTAACTTATTTCACACAGTACAGTGTTCGGTACTGAAGATGTTTCTTTTCTAAAGAAACTACTTTAGAAATGAGGCCAATCTACTAACGTTGTGCATCTTTTTAGATTACATTAACAAGGAAAGTTTGAACTTGCTGCACTCAACCTTCTTTGTAGGAAAGCAAGTGATTCCTAGAATCGAACTAGCTTATTTCACACAGTACAGTGTTCGGTAATGAAGATGTTTGTTTTCTAAAGAAACTACTTTAGAAATGAGGCCCATCTACTACGTTGTGCATCTTTTCAGATTACATTAACAAGGAAAGTTTGAACTTGCTGCACTCAACCTTCTTTGTAGGAAAGCAACTGATTCCTAGAACCGAATGAGCTTATTTCACACAGTACAATGTTCGGCAATGAAGATGTGTGTTTTCTCAACAAACTACTTTACAAATGAGTCGAATCTACTAACTTGGCCATCTTTTTAGATTACATTAACAAGGAAAGTTTGAACTTGCTGCACTCAACCTTCTTTGTAGAAATGCAACTGATTCCTAGAACCGAATGAGCTTATTTCACACAGTACAATGTTCGGAAATGAAGATGTTTGTTTTCTCAACAAACTACTTTACAAATGAGGCGAATCTTCTAACTTGGCCATCTTTTGAGATTCCATTAAGAAGGAAAGTTTGAACTTGCTGCACTCAACCTTCTTCGTAGAAATTAAACTGATTCCTAGAAGCGAATTAACTTATTTCACACAGTACAGTGTTCGGTACTGAAGATGTTTCTTTTCTAAAGAAACTACTTTAGAAATGAGGCCAATCTACTAACTTGTGCATCTTTTTAGATTACATTAACAAGGAAAGTTTGAACTTGCTGCACTCAACCTTCTTTGTAGGAAAGCAACTGATTCCTAGAACCGAATGAGCTTATTTCACACAGTACAATGTTAAACAATGAAGATGTTTGTTTTCTCAACAAACAACTTTACAAATGAGTTGAATCTACTAACTTGGCCATCTTTTTAGATTACATTAACAAGGAAAGTTTGAACTTGCTGCACTCAACCTTCTTTGTGGGAAAGCAACTGATTCCTAGATCCGAATGAGCTTATTTCACACAGTACAATGTTCGGCAATGAAGATGTTTTTTTCTCAACAAAGTACTTTACAAATGAGTTGAATCTTCTAACTTGTCCATCTTTTTAGATTACATTAACAAGGAAAGTTTGAACTTGCTGCACTCAACCTTCTTAGTAGAAATTAAACTGATTCCTAGAAGCGATTTAACTTATTTCACACAGTACAGAGTTCAGTACTGAAGATGTTTCTTTTCTAAAGAAACTACTTTAGAAATGAGGCCAATCTACTACGTTGTGCATCTTTTCAGATTACATTAACAAGGAAAGTTTGAACTTGCTGCACTCAACCTTCTTCGTAGAAATTAAACTGATTCCTAGAAGCGAATTAACTTATTTCACACAGTACAGTGTTCGGTAATGAAGATGTTTGTTTTCTAAAGAAACTACTTTAGAAATGAGGCCAATCTACTACATTGTGCATCTTTTCAGATTACATTAACAAGGAAAGTTTGAACTTGCTGCACTCAACCTTCTTTGTAGGAAAGCAACTGATTCCTAGAACCGAATGAGCTTATTTCACACAGTACAATGTTCGGCAATGAAGATGTTTGTTTTCTCAACAAACTACTTTACAAATGAGTCGAATCTACTAACTTGGCCATCTTTTTAGATTACATTAACAAGGAAAGTTTGAACTTGCTGCACTCAACCTTCTTTCCTAGAAATTAAACTGATTCCTAGAACAATGTTCGAATTAACTTATTTCACACAGTACAATTGTTCCATCTTTTTAGATTACTGAAGATGTTTCTTTTCTAAAGAAACTACTTTAGAAATGAGGCGAATCTACTTTAGACTAAATTACCTTGTATATCTTGTTAGATTACACAAAGTAGGAAAGTTTGAACTTGCTGCACTCAACCTTCTTTGTAGGAAAGCAAGTGATTCCTAGAATCGAACTAGCTCATTTCACATAGTACAGTGTTACAATGAAGATGTTTGTTTTCTAAACAAACTACTTTAGAAATGAGGCCAATCTACTAAGTTGTGCATCTTTTCAGATTACATTAACAAGGAATGTTTGAACTTGCTGCACTCAACCTTCTTTGTAGGAAAGCAACTGATTCCTAGAACCGAATGAGCTTATTTCACACAGTACAATGTTAAACAATGAAGATGTTTGTTTTCTCAACAAACTACTTTACAAATGAGGCGAATCTACTAACTAGGCCATCTTTTTAGATTACATTAACAAAGAAAGTTTGAACTTGCTGCACTCAACCTTCTTTGTAGGAAAGCAACTGATTCCTAGATCCGAATGAGCTTATTTCACACAGTACAATGTTAAACTAATGAAGATTTTTTTTTCTCAACAAAGTACTTTACAAATGAGGGAATGTTCTAACTTTGCCATCTTTTGAGATTACATTAACAAAAAAAGTTTGAACTTGCTGCACTCAACCTTCTTCGTAGAAATTAAACTGATTCCTCGAAGCGAATTAACTTATTTGACACAGTACAGTGTTCGGGACTGATGATGTTTCTTTTCTAAAGAAACTACTTTAGAAATGAGGTGAATCCACTAACTTGTACACCTTGTTAGATTACACAAAGTAGGAAAGTTTGAACTTGATGCACTCAACCTTCTTCGTAGGAAAGCAAGTGATTCCTAGAATCGAACTAGCTTATTTCACATAGTACAGTGTTCTGTAATGAAGATGTTTGTTTTCTAAACAAACTACTTTCAAAATGAGGCCAATCTACTACGTTGTGCATCTTTTCAGATTACATTAACATGAAAGTTTGAACTTGCTGCACTCAACCTTCTTTGTAGGAAAGCAACTGATTCCTAGAACCGAATGAGCTTATTTCACACAGTACAATGTTCGGCAATGAAGATGTTTGTTTTCTCAACAAAGTACTTTACAAATGAGGCAAATCTTCTAACTTGGCCATCTTTTTAGATTACATTAACAAGGAAAGTTTGAACTTGCTGTACTCAACCTTCTTCGTAGAAATTAAACTGATTCCTAGAAGCGAATTAACTTATTTCACACAGTACAGTGTTCGGTACTGAAGATGTTTCTTTTCTAAAGAAACTGCTTTAGAAATGAGGCCAATGTACTACTTTGTGTATCTTTTCAGATTACATTAACAAGGAAAGTTTGAACTTGCTGCACTCAACCTTCTTCATAGAAATTAATCTGATTCCTAGAATGAATTAACTTATTTCACACAGTACAGTGTTCGGTACTGAAGATGTTTGTTTTCTAAAGAAACTACTTTAGAAATGAGGCCAATCTACTACGTTGTGCATCTTTTCAGATTACATTAACAAGGAAAGTTTGAACTTGCTGCACTCAACCTTCTTTGTAGGAAAGCAACTGATTCCTAGAACCGAATGAGCTTATTTCACACAGTACAATGTTTGGCAATGAAGATGTTTGTTTTCTCAACAAAGTACTTTACAAATGAGGCGAATCTTCTAACTTGGCCATCTTTTGAGATTACATTAACAAGGAATGTTTGAACTTGCTGCACTCAACCTTCTTTGTAGAAATTAAACTGATTCCTAGAAGCGAATTAACTTTTTTCACACAGTACAGTGTTCGGTACTGAAGATGTTTCTTTTCTAAAGAAACTATTTTAGAAATGAGGTGAACCCACTAACTTGTACATCTTGTTAGATTACACAAAGTAGGAAAGTTTGAACTTGCTGCACTCAACCTTCTTCGTAGGAAAGCAAGTGATTCCAAGAATCGAACTAGCTCATTTCACATAGTACAGTGTTCTGTAATGAAGATGTTTGTTTTCTAAACAAACTACTTTAGAAATGAGGCCAATCTACTAAGGTGTGCATCTTTTCAGATTACATTAACAAGGAGAGTTTGAACTTGCTGCACTCAACCTTCTTTGTAGGAAAGCAACTGATTCCTAGAACCGAATGAGCTTATTTCACACAGTACAATGTTCGGCAATGAAGATGTTTGTTTTCTCAACAAAGTACTTTACAAGTGAGGCGAATCTTCTAACTTGGCCATCTTTTTAGATTATATTAACAAGGAAAGTTTGAACTTGCTGTACTCAACCTTCTTCGTAGAAATTAAACTGATTCCTAGAAGCGAATTAACTTATTTCACACAGTACAGTGTTCGGTACTGAAGACGTTTCTTTTCTAAAGAATCTACTTTAGAAATGAGGTGAATCCACTAACTTGTACATCTTGTTAGATTACACAAAGTAGGAAAGTTTGAACTTGCTGCACTCAACCTTCTTCATAGGAAAGCAAGTGATTCCAAGAATCGAACTAGCTCATTTCACATAGTACAGTGTTCTGTAATGAAGATGTTTGTTTTCAAAACAAACTACTTTAGAAATGAGGCCAATCTACTAAGGTGTGCATCTTTTCAGATTACATTAACAAGGAGAGTTTGAACTTGCTGCACTCAACCTTCTTTGTAGGAAAGCAACTGATTCCTAGATCCGAATGAGCTTATTTCACACAGTACAATGTTCGGCAATGAAGATGTTTGTTTTCTCAACAAAGTACTTTACAAATGAGGAGAATCTTCTAACTTGGCCATCTTTTGAGATTACATTAACAACGAAAGTTTGAACTTGCTGCACTCAACCTTCTTCGTAGAAATTAAACTGATTCCTAGAAGCGAATTAACTTATTTCACACAGTACAGTGTTCGGTACTGAAGATGTTTCTTTTCTAAAGAATCTACTTTAGAAATGAGGTGAATCCACTAACTTGTACATCTTGTTAGATTACACAAAGTAGGAAAGTTTGAACTTGCTGCACTCAACCTTCTTCGTAGGAAAGCAAGTGATTCCAAGAATCGAACTAGCTCATTTCACATAGTACAGTGTTCGGTACTGAAGATGTTTGTTTTCTAAAGAAACTACTTTAGAAATGAGGGCAATGTACTACGTTGTGCATCTTTTCAGATTACATTAACAAGGAAAGTTTGAACTTGCTGCACTCAACCTTCTTTGTAGGAAAGCAACTGATTCCTAGAACCGAATGAGCTTATTTCACACAGTACAATGTTCGGCAATGAAGATGTTTGTTTTCTCAACAAAGTACTTTACAAATGAGGCAAATCTTCTAACTTGGCCATCCTTTTAGATTACATTAACAAGGAAAGTTTTAACTTGCTGTACTCAACCTTCTTCGTAGAAATTGAACTGATTCCTAGAAGCGAATTAACTTATTTCACACAGTACAGTGTTCGGTACTGAAGATGTTTCTTTTCTAAAGAATCTACTTTAGAAATGAGGCAAATCCACTAACTTGTACATCTTGTTAGATTACACAAAGTAGGAAAGTTTGAACTTGCTGCACTCAACCTTCTTCGTAGGAAAGCAAGTGATTCCAAGAATCGAACTAGCTCATTTCACATAGTACAGTGTTCGGTACTGAAGATGTTTGTTTTCTAAAGAAACTACTTTAGAAATGAGGGCAATGTACTACGTTGTGCATCTTTTCAGATTACATTAACAAGGAAAGTTTGAACTTGCTGCACTCAACCTTCTTTGTAGGAAAGCAACTGATTCCTAGAACCGAATGAGCTTATTTCACACAGTACAATGTTCGGCAATGAAGATGTTTGTTTTCTCAACAAACTACTTTACAAATGAGGCGAATCTACTAACTTGGCCATCTTTTTAGATTACATTAACAAGGTAACTTTGAAATTGCTGCACTCAACCTTCTTTGTAGGAAAGCAACTGATTCCTAGAACCGAATGAGCTTATTTCACACAGTACAATGTTGAGCAATGAAGATGTTTGTTTTCTCAACCAAGTACTTTACAAATGAGGCGAATGTTCTACCTTGGCCATCTTTTGAGATTACATTAACAAGGAAAGTTTGAACTTGCTGCACTCAACCTTCTTCGTAGAAATTAAACTGATTCCTAGAAGCGAATTAACTTATTTGACACAGTTCAGTGTTCGGTACTGAAGATGTTTCTTTTCTAAAGAAACTACTTTAGAAATGAGGCGAATCCACTAACTTGTACATCTTGTTAGATTACACAAAGTAGGAAAGTTTGAACTTGCTGCACTCAACCTTGTTCGTAGGAAAGCAAGTGATTCCTAGAATCGAACTAGCTGATTTCACATAGTACAGTGTTCGGTAATGAAGATGTTTGTTTTCTAAAGAAACTACTTTAGAAATGAGGCCAATCTACTAAGTTGTGCATCTTTTCAGATTACATTAACAAGGAAAGTTTGAACTTGCTGCACTCAACCTTCTTTGTAGGAAAGCAACTGATTCCTAGAACCGAATGAGCTTATTTCACACAGTACAATGTTCGGTAATGAAGATGTTTGTTTTCTCAACAAAGTACTTTACAAATGAGGCGAATCTTCTCACTTGGCCATCTTTTTAGATTACATTAACAAGGAAAGTTTGAACTTGCTGCACTCAACCTTCTTTGTAGAAATTAAACTGATTCCTAGAAGCGAATTAACTTATTTCACACAGAACAGTGTTCGGTACTGAAGATGTTTCTTTTCTAAAGAAACTACTTTAGAAATGAGGCGAATCCACTAACTTGTACGTCTTGTTAGATTACACAAAGTAGGAAAGTTTGAACTTGCTGCACTCAACCTTCTTCGTAGGAAAGCAAGTGATTCCTAGAATCGAACTAGCTCATTTCACATAGTACAGTGTTCGGTAATGAAGATGTTTGTTTTCTAAACAAAATACTTTAGAAATGAGGCCAATCTACTAAGTTGTGCATCTTTTCAGATTACATTAACAAGGAAAGTTTGAACTTGCTGCACTCAACCTTCTTTGTAGGAAAGCAACTGATTCCTAGAACCGAATGAGCTTATTTCACACAGTACAATGTTCGGCAATGAAGATGTTTGTTTTCTCAACAAAGTACTTTACAAATGAGGCGAATCTTCTAACTTGGCCATCTTTTGAGATTACATTAACAAGGAAAGTTTGAACTTGCTGCACTCAACCTTCTTCGTAGAAATTAAACTGATTCCTAGAAGCGAATTAACTTATTTCACACAGTACAGTGTTCGGTACTGAAGATGTTTCTTTTCTAAAGAAACTACTTTAGAAATGAGGCCAATCTACTAACTTGTACATCTTTTTAGATTACATTAACAAGGAAAGTTTGAACTTGCTGCACTCAACCTTCTTCGTAGGAAAGCAACTGATTCCTAGAATCGAACTAGCTCATTTCACACAGTACAGTGTTCGGTAATGAAGATGTTTGTTTTCTAAACAAACTACTTTAGAAATGAGGCCAATCTACTAAGTTGTGCATCTTTTCAGATTACATTAACAAGGAAAGTTTGAACTTGCTGCACTCAACCTTCTTTGTAGGAAAGCAACTGATTCCTAGAACCTAATGAGCTTATTTCACACAGTACAATGTTAAAGTGTTAATGAAGATGTTTGTTTTCTCAACAAAGTACTTTACAAATGAGGCGAATGTTCTAACTTGGCCATCTTTTGAGATTACATTAACAAGGAAAGTTTGAACTTGCTGCACTCAACCTTCTTCGTAGAAATTAAACTGATTCCTAGAAGCGAATTAACTTATTTCACACAGTACAGTGTTCGGTACTGAAGATGTTTCTTTTCTAAAGAAACTACTTTAGAAATGAGGCCAATCTACTAAGTTGTGCATCTTTTCAGATTACATTAACAAGGAAAGTTTGAACTTGCTGCACTCAACCTTCTTTGTAGGAAAGCAACTGATTCCTAGAACCGAATGAGCTTATTTCACACAGTACAATGTTCGGCAATGAAGATGTTTGTTTTCTCCACAAACTACGTTAGAAATGAGGCGAATCTACTAACTTCGCCATCTTTTTAGATTACATTAACAAGGAAAGTTTGAACTTGCTGCACTCAACCTTCTTTGTAGGAAAAACAACTGATTCCTAGAACCGAATGAGCTTATTTCACACAGTACAATGTTCGGCAATGAAGATGTTTGTTTTCTCAAAACTACTTTACAAATGAGGCGAATCTTCTAACTTGGCCATCTTTTGAGATTACATTAACAAGGAAAGTTTGAACTTGCTGCACTCAACCTTCTTTGTAGAAATTAAACTGATTCCTAAGCGAATTAACTTATTTCACACAGTACAGTGTTCGGTACTGAAGATGTTTCTTTTCTAAAGAAACTACTTTAGAAATGAGGCCAATCTACTAACTTGTGCATCTTTTCAGATTACATTAACAAGGAAAGTTTGAACTTGCTGCACTCAACCTTCTTTGTAGGAAAGCAACTGATTCCTAGAACCGAATGAGCTTATTTCACACAGTACAATGTTCGGTAATGAAGATGTTTGTTTTCTCAACAAACTACTTTACAAATGAGGCGAATCTACTAACTTGTGCATCTTTTTAGATTACATTAACAAGGAAAGTTTGAACTTGCTGCACTCAACCTTCTTTGTAGGAAAACAACTGATTCCTAGAACCGAATGAGCTTATTTCACACAGTACAATGTTCGGCAATGAAGATGTTTGTTTTCTCAACAAAGTACTTTACAAATGAGGCGAATCTTCTAACTTGGCCATCTTTTGAGATTACATTAACAAGGAAAGTTTGAACTTGCTGCACTCAACCTTCTTTGTAGAAATTAAACTGATTCCTAGAACCGAATTAACTTATTTCACACAGTACAGTGTTCGGTACTGAAGATGTTTCTTTTCTAAAGAAACTACTTTAGAAATGAGGCCAATCTACTAACTTGTGCATCTTGTCAGATTACATTAACAAGGAAAGTTTGAACTTGCTGCACTCAACCTTCTTTGTAGAAATTAAACTGATTCCTAGAACCGAATTAACTTATTTCACACAGTACAGTGTTAAATAATGAAGATGTTTGTTTTCTAAAGAAACTACTTTAGAAATGAGGCCAATCTACTAACTTGTGCATCTTTTCAGATTACATTAACAAGGAAAGTTTGAACTTGCTGCACTCAACCTTCTTTGTAGGAAAGCAACTGATTCCTAGAACCGAATGAGCTTATTTCACACAGTACAATGTTAGAATAATGAAGATGTTTGTTTTCTCAACAAACTACTTTACAAATGAGTCGAATCTACTAACTTGGCCATCTTTTTAGATTACATTAACAAGGAAAGTTTGAACTTGCTGCACTCAACCTTCTTTGTAGGAAAGCAACTGATTCCTAGAACCGAATGAGCTTATTTCACACAGTACAATGTTCGGCAATGAAGATGTTTGTTTTCTCAACAAACTACTTTACAAATGAGTCGAATCTACTAACTTGGCCATCTTTTTAGATTACATTAACAAGGAAAGTTTGAACTTGCTGCACTCAACCTTCTTTGTAGGAAAGCAACTGATTCCTAGAAACCGAATGAGCTTATTTCACACAGTACAATGTTCGGCAATGAAGATGTTTGTTTTCTCAACAAACTACTTTACAAATGAGGCGAATCTTCTAACTTGGCCATCTTTTTAGATTACATTAACAAGGAAAGTTTGAACTTGCTGCACTCAACCTTCTTTGTAGAAATTAAACTGATTCCTAGAAGCGAATTAACTTATTTCACACAGTACAGTGTTCGGCAATGAAGATGTTTGTTTTCTAAAGAAACTACTTTAGAAATGAGGCGAATCTACTAACTTGTACATCTTGTTAGATTACATTAACAGGAAAGTTTGAACTTGCTGCACTCAACCTTCTTTGTAGGAAAGCAAGTGATTCCTAGAATCGAACTAGCTCATTTCACATAGTACAGTGTTCGGTAATGAAGATGTTTGTTTTCTAAACAAACTACTTTAGAAATGAGGCCAATCTACTAAGATGTGCATCTTTTCAGATTACATTAACAAGGAAAGTTTGAACTTGCTGCACTCAACCTTCTTTGTAGGAAAGCAACTGATTCCTAGAACCTAATGAGCTTATTTCACACAGTACAATGTTCGGCAATGAAGATGTTTGTTTTCTCAACAAACTACTTTACAAATGAGTCGAATCTACTAACTTGGCCATCTTTTTAGATTACATTAACAAGGAAAGTTTGAACTTGCTGCACTCAACCTTCTTTGTAGGAAAGCAAGTGATTCCTAGAACCGAATGAGCTTATTTCACACAGTACAATGTTCGGCAATGAAGTTGTTTGTTTTCTCAACAAACTACTTTACAAATGAGGCCAATCTACTAACTTGGCCATCTTTTTAGATTACATTAACAAGGAAAGTTTGAACTTGCTGCACTCAACCTTCTTTGTAGGAAAGCAACTGATTCCTAGAACCGAATGAGCTTATTTCACACAGTACAATGTTTGGCAATGAAGATGTTTGTTTTCTCAACAAAGTACTTTACAAATGAGGCGAATCTTCTAACTTGGCCATCTTTTGAGATTACATTAACAAGGAAAGTTTGAACTTGCTGCACTCAACCTTCTTTGTAGAAATTAAACTGATTCCTAGAAGGGAATTAACTTATTTCACACAGTACAGTGTTCGGTACTGAAGATGTTTCTTTTCTAAAGAAACTACTTTAGAAATGAGGTGAATCTACTAACTTGTACATCTTGTTAGATTACATTAACAAGGAAAGTTTGAACTTGCTGCACTCAACCTTCTTTGTAGAAATTAAACTGATTCCTAGAATCGAATTAACTTATTTCACACAGTACAATGTTCAGTAATGAAGATGTTTGTTTTCTAAACAAACTACTTTAGAAATGAGGCCAATCTACTAAGTTGTGCATCTTTTTAGATTACATTAACAAGGAAAGTTTGAACTTGCTGCACTCAACCTTCTTTGTAGGAAAAAAACTGATTCCTAAAACCGAATGAGCTTATTTCACACAGTACAATGTTCGGCAATGAAGATGTTTGTTTTCTCAACAAAGTACTTTACAAATGAGGCGAATCTTCTAACTTGGCCATCTTTTTTAGATTACATTAACAAGGAAAGTTTGAACTTGCTGCACTCAACCTTCTTCAGAGAAATTAAACTGATTCCTAGAAGCGAATTAACTTATTTCACACAGTACAGTGTTAGGTACTGAAGATGTTTCTTTTCTAAAGAAACTACTTTAGAAATGAGGCGAATCCAGTAACTTGTACATCTTGTTAGATTACACAAACAAGGAAAGTTTGAACTTGCTGCACTCAACCTTCTTTGTAGAAAAGCAACTGATTCCTAGAATCGAATTAACTTATTTCACACAGTACAGTGTTCGGTAATGAAGATGTTTGTTTTCTAAACAAACTACTTTAGAAATGAGGCCAATCTACTACTTTGTGCATCTTTTCAGATTACATTAACAAGGAAAGTTTGAACTTGCTGCACTCAACCTTCTTTGTAGGAAAGCAACTGATTCCTAGAACCGAATGAGCTTATTTCACACAGTACAATGTTCGGCAATGAAGATGTTTGTTTTCTCAACAAAGTACTTTACAAATGAGGCGAATCTTCTAACTTGGCCATCTTTTTAGATTACATTAACAAGGAAAGTTTGAACTTGCTGCACTCAGCCTTCTTCCTAGAAATTAAACTGATTTCTAGAAGCGAATTAACTTATTTCACACAGTACAGTGTTCGGTACTGAAGATGTTTGTTTTCTAAAGAAACTACTTTAGAAATGAGGCCAATCTACTACTTTGTGCATCTTTTTAGATTACATTAACAAGGAAAGTTTGAACTTGCTGCACTCAACCTTCTTTGTAGGAAAGCAACTGATTCCTAGAACCGAATGAGCTTATTTCACACAGTACAATGTTCGGCAATGAAGATGTTTTTTTCTCAACAAACTACTTTACAAATGAGTCAAATCTACTAACTTGGCCATCTTTTTAGATTACATTAACAAGGAAAGTTTGAACTTGCTGCACTCAACTTTCTTTGTAGGAAAGCAACTGATTCCTAGAACCAAATGAGCTTATTTCACACAGTACAATGTTCGGCAATGAAGATGTTTGTTTTCTCAACAAACTACTTTACAAATGAGTCGAATCTTCTAACTTGGCCATCTTTTTAGATTACATTAACAAGGAAAGTTTGAACTTGCTGCACTCAACCTTCTTTGTAGAAATTAACTGATTCCTAGAACCGAATTAACTTATTTCACACAGTACAATGTTCGGCACTGAAGATGTTTGTTTTCTAAAGAAACTACTTTAGAAATGAGGCGAATCTACTAACTTGTACATCTTGTTAGATTACATTAACAAGGAAAGTTTGAACTTGCTGCACTCAACCTTCTTTGTAGGAAAGCAACTGATTCCTAGAATCGAACTAACTTATTTCACACAGTACAGTGTTCGGTAATGAAGATGTTTGTTTTCTAAACAAACTACTTTAGAAATGAGGCCAATCTACTAAGTTGTGCATCTTTTCAGATTACATTAACAAGGAAAGTTTGAACTTGCTGCACTCAACCTTCTTTGTAGGAAAGCAACTGATTCCTAGAACTGAATGAGCTTATTTCACACAGTACAATGTTCGGCAATGAAGATGTTTGTTTTCTCAACAAACTACTTTACAAATGAGTCGAATCTACTAACTTGGCCATCTTTTTAGATTACATTAACAAGGAAAGTTTGAACTTGCTGCACTCAACCTTCTTTGTAGGAAAGCAACTGATTCCTAGAACCGAATGAGCTTATTTCACACAGTACAATGTTTGGCAATGAAGATGTTTGTTTTCTCAACAAACTACTTTATAAATGAGGCGAATCTACTAACTTGTGCATCTTTTAGATTACATTAACAAGGAAAGTTTGAACTTGCTGCACTCAACCTTCTTTGTAGAGGAAAGCAACTGATTCCTAGAACCGAATGAGCTTATTTCACACAGTACAATGTTTGGCAATGAAGATGTTTGTTTTCTCAACAAAACTACTTTACAAATGAGGCGAATCTTCTAACTTGGCCATCTTTTGAGATTACATTAACAAGGAAAGTTTGAACTTGCTGCACTCAACCTTCTTTGTAGAAATTAAACTGATTCCTAGAACCGAATTAACTTATTTCACACAGTACAGTGTTCGGTATGAAGATGTTTGTTTTCAAAGAAACTACTTTAGAAATGAGGCGAATCTACTAACTTGTATATCTTTTAGATTACACATTAAGTAGGAAAGTTTGAACTTGCTGCACTCAACCTTCTTTGTAGAAATTAAACTGATTCCTAGAATCGAATTAACTTATTTCACACAGTACACTGTTAGGTAATGAAGATGTTTCTTTTCTAAAGAAACTACTTTAGAAATGAGGCCAATCTACTAACTTGTGCATCTTTTTAGATTACATTAACAAGGAAAGTTTGAACTTGCTGCACTCAACCTTCTTTGTAGGAAAGCAACTGATTCCTAGAACCGAATGAGCTTATTTCACACAGTACAATGTTCGGCAATGAAGATGTTTGTTTTCTCAAAAAACTACTTTACAAATGAGTCGAATCTACTAACTTGGCCATCTTTTTAGATTACATTAACAAGGAAAGTTTGAACTTGCTGCACTCAACCTTCTTTGTAGGAAAGCAACTGATTCCTAGAACCGAATGAGCTTATTTCACACAGTACAATGTTCGGCAATGAAGATGTTTGTTTTCTCAACAAAGTACTTTACAAAATGAGGCGAATCTTCTAACTTGGCCATCTTTTTAGATTACATTAACAAGGAAAGTTTGAACTTGCTGCACTCAACCTTCTTTGTAGAAATTAAACTGATTCCTAGAACCGAATTAACTTATTTCACACAGTACAGTGTTCGGTAATGAAGATGTTTGTTTTCTAAAGAAACTACTTTAGAAATGAGGCGAATCTACTAACTTGTACATCTTGTTAGATTACATTAACAAGGAAAGTTTGAACTTGCTGCACTCAACCTTCTTTGTAGGAAAGCAACTGATTCCTAGAATCGAATTAGCTTATTTCACACAGTACAATGTTCAGTAATGAAGATGTTTGTTTTCTAAACAAACTACTTTAGAAATGAGGCCAATCTACTAAGTTGTGCATCTTTTCAGATTACATTAACAAGGAAAGTTTGAACTTGCTGCACTCAACCTTCTTTGTAGGAAAGCAACTGATTCCTAGAACCGAATGAGCTTATTTCACACAGTACAATGTTCGGCAATGAAGATGTTTGTTTTTCTCAACAAACTACTTTACAAATGAGGCGAATCTACTAACTTGGCCATCTTTTTAGATTACATTAACAAGGAAAGTTTGAACTTGCTGCACTCAACCTTCTTTGTAGGAAAGCAACTGATTCCTAGAACCGAATGAGCTTATTTCACACAGTACAATGTTCGGTAATGAAGATGTTTGTTTTCTCAACAAAGTACTTTACAAATGAGGCCAATCTTCTAACTTGGCCATCTTTTTAGATTACATTAACAAGGAAAGTTTGAACTTGCTGCACTCAACCTTCTTTGTAGAAATTAAACTGATTCCTAGAAGCCGAATTAACTTATTTCACACAGTACAGTGTTCGGTAATGAAGATGTTTGTTTTCTAAAGAAACTACTTTAGAAATGAGGCCAATCTACTAACTTGTGCATCTTTTTAGATTACATTAACAAGGAAAGTTTGAACTTGCTGCACTCAACCTTCTTTGTAGGAAAACAACTGATTCCTAGAACTGAATGAGCTTATTTCACACAGTACAATGTTCGGCAATGAAGATGTTTGTTTTCTCAACAAACTACTTTACAAATGAGGCGAATCTTCTAACTTGGCCATCTTTTTAGATTACATTAACAAGGAAAGTTTGAACTTGCTGCACTCAACCTTCTTTGTAGAAATTAAACTGATTTCTAGAACCGAATTAACTTATTTCACACAGTACAGTGTTTGGTAATGAAGATGTTTGTTTTCTAAAGAAACTACTTTAGAAATGAGGCCAATCTACTAACTTTGTGCATCTTTTTAGATTACATTAACAAGGAAAGTTTGAACTTGCTGCACTCAACCTTCTTTGTAGGAAAGCAACTGATTCCTAGAACCGAATGAGCTTATTTCACACAGTACAATGTTAGGTATGAAGATGTTTGTTTTCTCAACAAACTACTTTACAAATGAGTCGAATCTACTAACTTGGCATCTTTTTAGATTACATTAACAAGGAAAGTTTGAACTTGCTGCACTCAACCTTCTTTGTAGGAAAGCAACTGATTCCTAGAACCGAATGAGCTTATTTCACACAGTACAATGTTCGGCAATGAAGATGTTTGTTTTCTCAACAAAGTACTTTACAAATGAGGCGAATCTTCTAACTTGGCCATCTTTTGAGATTACATTAACAAGGAAAGTTTGAACTTGCTGCACTCAACCTTCTTTGTAGAAATTAAACTGATTCCTAGAAGCGAATTAACTTATTTCACACAGTACAATGTTCGGTAATGAAGATGTTTGTTTTCTAAAGAAACTACTTTAGAAATGAGGCGAATCCACTAACTTGTACATCTTGTTAGATTACATTAACAGGAAAGTTTGAACTTGCTGCACTCAACCTTCTTCGTAGGAAAGCAAGTGATTCCTAGAATTGAACTAACTCATTTCACATAGTACAGTGTTCGGTAATGAAGATGTTTGTTTTCTAAACAAACTACTTTAGAAATGAGGCCAATCTACTAAGTTGTGCATCTTTTCAGATTACATTAACAAGGAAAGTTTGAACTTGCTGCACTCAACCTTCTTTGTAGGAAAGCAACTGATTCCTAGAACCGAATGAGCTTATTTCACACAGTACAATGTTCGGCAATGAAGATGTTTGTTTTCTCAACAAAACTACTTTACAAATGAGTCGAATCTACTAACTTGGCCATCTTTTTAGATTACATTAACAAGGAAAGTTTGAACTTGCTGCACTCAACCTTCTTTGTAGGAAAGCAACTGATTCCTAGAACCGAATGAGCTTATTTCACACAGTACAATGTTTGGCAATGAAGATGTTTGTTTTCTCAACAAAGTACTTTACAAATGAGGCGAATCTTCTAACTTGGCCATCTTTTTAGATTACATTAACAAGGAAAGTTTGAACTTGCTGCACTCAACCTTCTTTGTAGGAAAGCAACTGATTCCTAGAACCGAATAAGCTTATTTCACACAGTACAATGTTTGGCAATGAAGATGTTTGTTTTCTCAACAAACTACTTTACAAATGAGGCAAATCTTCTAACTTGGCCATCTTTTTAGATTACATTAACAAGGAAAGTTTGAACTTGCTGCACTCAACCTTCTTTGTAGGAAAGCAACTGATTCCTAGAACCGAATGAGCTTATTTCACACAGTACAATGTTCGGCAATGAAGATGTTTGTTTTCTAAACAAACTACTTTACAAATGAGTCGAATCTACTAACTTGGCCATCTTTTTAGATTACATTAACAAGGAAAGTTTGAACTTGCTGCACTCAACCTTCTTTGTAGGAAAGCAAACTGATTCCTAGAACCGAATGAGCTTATTTCACACAGTACAATGTTCGGCAATGAAGATGTTTGTTTTCTCAACAAAACTACTTTACAAATGAGGCGAATCTTCTAACTTGTGCATCTTTTGAGATTACATTAACAAGGAAAGTTTGAACTTGCTGCACTCAACCTTCTTTGTAGAAATTAAACTGATTCCTAGAAGCGAATTAACTTATTTCACACAGTACAGTGTTCGGTAATGAAGATGTTTCTTTTCTAAAGAAACTACTTTAGAAATGAGGCCAATCTACTAACTTGTACATCTTGTTAGATTACATTAACAAGGAAAGTTTGAACTTGCTGCACTCAACCTTCTTCGTAGGAAAGCAACTGATTCCTAGAATCGAACTTAACTTATTTCACACAGTACAGTGTTCAGTAATGAAGATGTTTGTTTTCTAAACAAACTACTTTAGAAATGAGGCCAATCTACTAAGTTGTGCATCTTTTCAGATTACATTAACAAGGAAAGTTTGAACTTGCTGCACTCAACCTTCTTTGTAGGAAAGCAACTGATTCCTAGAACCGAATGAGCTTATTTCACACAGTACAATGTTCGGCAATGAAGATGTTTGTTTTCTCAACAAACTACTTTACAAATGAGTCGAATCTACTAACTTGGCCATCTTTTTAGATTACATTAACAAGGAAAGTTTGAACTTGCTGCACTCAACCTTCTTTGTAGGAAAGCAACTGATTCCTAGAACCGAATGAGCTTATTTCACACAGTACAATGTTCGGCAATGAAGATGTTTGTTTTCTCAACAAACTACTTTACAAATGAGTCGAATCTACTAACTTGGCCATCTTTTTAGATTACATTAACAAGGAAAGTTTGAACTTGCTGCACTCAACCTTCTTTGTAGGAAAGCAACTGATTCCTAGAACCGAATGAGCTTATTTCACACAGTACAATGTTCGGCAATGAAGATGTTTGTTTTCTCAACAAACTACTTTACAAATGAGGCGAATCTACTAACTTGGCCATCTTTTTAGATTACATTAACAAGGAAAGTTTGAACTTGCTGCACTCAACCTTCTTTGTAGGAAAGCAACTGATTCCTAGAACCGAATGAGCTTATTTCACACAGTACAATGTTTGGCAATGAAGATGTTTGTTTTCTCAACAAACTACTTTACAAATGAGGCCAATCTTCTAACTTGGCCATCTTTTTAGATTACATTAACAAGGAAAGTTTGAACTTGCTGCACTCAACCTTCTTTGTAGGAAAGCAACTGATTCCTAGAACCGAATGAGCTTATTTCACACAGTACAATGTTCGGCACTGAAGATGTTTGTTTCTCAACAAACTACTTTACAAATGAGTCGAATCTACTAACTTGGCCATCTTTTTAGTTTACATTAACAAGGAAAGTTTGAACTTGCTGCACTCAACCTTCTTTGTAGGAAAGCAACTGATTCCTAGAACCGAATGAGCTTATTTCACACAGTACAATGTTCGGGATTGAAGATGTTTGTTTTCTCAACAAAGTACTTTACAAATGAGGCGAATCTTCTAACTTGGCCATCTTTGTAGATTACATTAACAAGGAAAGTTTGAACTTGCTGCACTCAACCTTCTTCTTAGAAATTAAACTGAATCCTAGAAGCGAATTAACTTGTTTCACACAGTACAGTGTTCGGTACTGAAGATGTTTCTTTTCTGAAGAAACTACTTTCGAAATGAGGCCAATCTACTACGTTGTGCATCTTTTTAGATTACATTAACAAGGAAAGTTTGAACTTGCTGCACTCAACCTTCTTTGTAGAAAAGCAACTGATTCCTAGAACCGAATTAACTTATTTCACACAGTACAGTGTTCGGCAATGAAGATGTTTGTTTTCTCAACAAACTACTTTAGAAATGAGGCCAATCTACTAACTTGGCCATCTTTTTTAGATTACATTAACAAGGAAAGTTTGAACTTGCTGCACTCAACCTTCTTCTTAGAAATTAAACTGATTCCTAGAACCGAATTAACTTATTTCACACAGTACAGTGTTCGGTAATGAAGATGTTTCTTTTCTAAAGAAACTACTTTAGAAATGAGGCCAATCTACTAACTTGTGCATCTTTTCAGATTACATTAACAAGGAAAGTTTGAACTTGCTGCACTCAACCTTCTTTGTAGGAAAGCAACTGATTCCTAGAACCGAATGAGCTTATTTCACACAGTACAATGTTCGGCAATGAAGATGTTTGTTTTCTCAACAAACTACTTTACAAATGAGTCGAATCTACTAACTTGGCCATCTTTTTAGATTACATTAACAAGGAAAGTTTGAACTTGCTGCACTCAACCTTCTTTGTAGGAAAGCAACTGATTCCTAGAACCGAATGAGCTTATTTCACACAGTACAATGTTCGCAATGAAGATGTTTGTTTTCTCAACAAACTACTTTACAAATGAGGCGAATCTTCTAACTTGTCCATCTTTTTAGATTACATTAACAAGGAAAGTTTGAACTTGCTGCACTCAACCTTCTTTGTAGGAAATTAAACTGATTCCTAGAACCGAATTAACTTATTTCACACAGTACAGTGTTAGGGTAATGAAGATGTTTCTTTTCTAAAAGAAACTACTTTAGAAAATGAGGCCAATCTACTAACTTGTGCATCTTGTTAGATTACATTAACAGGAAAGTTTGAACTTGCTGCACTCAACCTTCTTTGTAGGAAAGCAACTGATTCCTAGAACCGAATGAGCTTATTTCACACAGTACAATGTTCGGTAATGAAGATGTTTGTTTTCTAAACAAACTACTTTAGAAATGAGGCGAATCTTCTAACTTGGCCATCTTTTTAGATTACATTAACAAGGAAAGTTTGAACTTGCTGCACTCAACCTTCTTCTTAGAAATTGAAACTGATTCCTAGAAGCGAATTAACTTATTTCACACAGTACAGTGTTCGGTAATGAAGATGTTTCTTTTCTAAAGAAACTACTTTAGAAATGAGGCCAATCTACTAACTTGTGCATCTTTTTAGATTACATTAAAAGGAAAGTTTGAACTTGCTGCACTCAACCTTCTTTGTAGGAAAGCAACTGATTCCTAGAACCGAATGAGCTTATTTCACACAGTACAATGTTCGGTAATGAAGATGTTTGTTTTCTCAACAAACTACTTTACAAATGAGTCGAATCTACTAACTTGGCCATCTTTTTAGATTACATTAACAAGGAAAGTTTGAACTTGCTGCACTCAACCTTCTTTGTAGGAAAGCAACTGATTCCTAGAACCGAATGAGCTTATTTCACACAGTACAATGTTCGGTAATGAAGATGTTTGTTTTCTCAACAAAGTACTTTACAAATGAGGCGAATGTTCTAACTTGGCCATCTTTTTAGATTACATTAACAAGGAAAGTTTGAACTTGCTGCACTCAACCTTCTTCGTAGAAATTAAACTGATTCCTAGAAGCGAATTAACTTATTTCACACAGTACAATGTTCGGTACTGAAGATGTTTCTTTTCTAAATAAACTACTTTAGAAATGAGGCGAATCCACTAACTTGTACATCTTGTTAGATTACACAAACAAGGAAAGTTTGAACTTGCTGCACTCAACCTTCTTGGTAGGAAAGCAAGTGATTCCTAAAATCGAACTAGCTCATTTCACATAGTACAGTGTTCGGTAATGAAGATGTTTCTTTTCTAAAGAAACTACTTTAGAAATGAGGCCAATCTACTAAGTTGTGCATCTTTTCAGATTACATTAACAAGGAAAGTTTGAACTTGCTGCACTCAACCTTCTTTGTAGGAAAGCAACTGATTCCTAGAACCGAATGAGCTTATTTCACACAGTACAATGTTCGGCAATGAAGATGTTTGTTTTCTCAACAAACTACTTTACAAATGAGTCGAATCTACTAACTTGGCCATCTTTTTAGATTACATTAACAAGGAAAGTTTGAACTTGCTGCACTCAACCTTCTTTGTAGGAAAGCAACTGATTCCTAGAACCGAATGAGCTTATTTCACACAGTACAATGTTCGGCAATGAAGATGTTTGTTTTCTCAACAAAGTACTTTACAAATGAGGCGAATCTACTAACTTGGCCATCTTTTTAGATTACATTAACAAGGAAAGTTTGAACTTGCTGCACTCAACCTTCTTCGTAGAAATTAAACTGATTCCTAGAAATCGAATTAACTTATTTCACACAGTACAGTGTTCGGTACTGAAGATGTTTCTTTTCTAAAGAAACTACTTTAGAAATGAGGCCAATCTACTACGTTGTTCATCTTTTCAGATTACATTAACAAGGAAAATTTGAACTTGCTGCACTCAACCTTCTTTGTAGAAATTGAACTGATTCCTAGAATCCGAATTAACTTATTTCACACAGTACAGTGTTCGGTAATGAAGATGTTTGTTTTCTAAACAAACTACTTTAGAAATGAGGCGAATCTACTAACTTGTACATCTTTTTAGATTACATTAACAAGGAAAGTTTGAACTTGCTGCACTCAACCTTCTTTGTAGGAAACCAACTGATTCCTAGAATCGAATGAGCTTATTTCACACAGTACAGTGTTCGCAATGAAGATGTTTGTTTTCTAAACAAACTACTTTAGAAATCAGGCCAATCTACTAAGTTGTGCATCTTTTTTAGATTACATTAACAAGGAAAGTTTGAACTTGCTACACTCAACCTTCTTTGTAGGAAAGCAACTGATTCCTAAAACCGAATGAGCTTATTTCACACAGTACAATGTTCGGCAATGAAGATGTTTGTTTTCTCAACAAAGTACTTTACAAATGAGGCGAATCTTCTAACTTGGCCATCTTTTTAGATTACATTAACAAGGAAAGTTTGATCTTGCGGCACTCAACCTTCTTCGTAGAAATTAAAGTGATTCCTAGAAGCGAATTAACTTATTTCACACAGTACAGTGTTCGGTAATGAAGATGTTTTATTTCTAAAGAAACTACTTTAGAAATGAGGCCAATCTACTAACGTTGTGCATCTTTTTAGATTACATTAACAAGGAAAGTTTGAACTTGCTGCACTCAACCTTCTTCGTAGTAGAAAGCAACTGATTCCTAGAACCGAATGAGCTTATTTCACACAGTACAGTGTTCGGTAATGAAGATGTTTGTTTTCTAAACAAACTACTTTAGAAATGAGGCCAATCTACTAACTTGTGCATCTTTTCAGATTACATTAACAAGGAAAGTTTGAACTTGCTGCACTCAACCTTCTTCTTAGAAATTAAACTGATTCCTAGAAGCGAATTAACTTATTTCACACAGTACAGTGTTCGGTAATGAAGATGTTTGTTTTCTAAAGAAACTACTTTAGAAATGAGGCCAATCTACTAACTTGTGCATCTTTTCAGATTACATTAACAAGGAAAGTTTGAACTTGCTGCACTCAACCTTCTTTGTAGGAAAGCAAACTGATTCCTAGAACCGAATGAGCTTATTTCACACAGTACAATGTTCGGTAATGAAGATGTTTGTTTTCTCAACAAACTACTTTACAAATGAGTCGAATCTACTAACTTGGCCATCTTTTTAGATTACATTAACAAGGAAAGTTTGAACTTGCTGCACTCAACCTTCTTTGTAGGAAAGCAACTGATTCCTAGAACCGAATGAGCTTATTTCACACAGTACAATGTTCGGTAATGAAGATGTTTGTTTTCTCAACAAACTACTTTAAAATGAGGCGAATCTTCTAACTTGTCCATCTTTTTAGATTACATTAACAAGGAAAGTTTGAACTTGCTGCACTCAACCTTCTTTGTAGAAATTAAACTGATTCCTAGAAGCGAATTAACTTATTTCACACAGTACAATGTTCGGTAATGAAGATGTTTCTTTTCTAAAGAAACTACTTTAGAAATGAGGCGAATACACTAACTTGTACATCTTGTTAGATTACATTAACAAGGAAAGTTTGAACTTGCTGCACTCAACCTTCTTTGTAGGAAAGCAACTGATTCCTAGAATCGAATGAGCTTATTTCACATAGTACAATGTTCGGTAATGAAGATGTTGTTTTCTAAACAAACTACTTTAGAAATGAGGCGAATCCAGTAACTTGTACATCTTGTTAGATTACACAAACTAGGAAAGTTTGAACTTGCTGCACTCAACCTTCTTCTTAGAAATTGAACTGATTCCTAGAAGCGAATTAACTTATTTCACACAGTACAGTGTTCGGTACTGAAGATGTTTCTTTTCTAAAGAAACTACTTTAGAAATGAGGCCAATCTACTACGTCGTGCATCTTTTCAGATTACATTAAAAAGGAAAGTTTGAACTTGCTACCCTCAACCTTCTTTGTAGGAAAGCAACTGATTCCTAGAACCGAATGAGCTTATTTCACACAGTACAATGTTCGGCAATGAAGATGTTTGTTTTCTCAACAAACTAATTTACAAATGAGTCGAATCTACTAACTTGGCCATCTTTTTAGATTACATTAACAAGGAAAGTTTGAACTTGCTGCACTCAGTCTTCTTTGTAGGAAAGCAACTGATTCCTAGAACCGAATGAGCTTATTTCACACAGTACAATGTTCGGTAATGAAGATGTTTGTTTTCTCAACAAAGTACTTTACAAATGAGGCGAATGTTCTAACTTGGCCGTCTTTTGAGATTACATTAACAAGGAAAGTTTGAACTTGCTGCACTGAACCTTCTTCGTAGAAATTAAATTGATTCCTAGAAGCGAATTAACTTATTTCACACAGTACAATGTTCGGTACTGAAGATGTTTCTCTTCTAAATAAACTACTTTAGAAATGAGGCGAATCCACTAAGTTGTACATCTTGTTAGTTTACACAAAGTAGGAAAGTTTGAACTTGCGGCACTCAACCTTCTTGGTAGGAAAGCAAGTGATTCCTAAAATCGAACTAGCTCATTTCACATAGTACAGTGTTCGGTAATGAAGATGTTTCTTTTCTAAAGAAACTACTTTAGAAATGAGGCCAATCTACTACATCGTGCATCTTTTCAGATTATATTAACAAGGAAAGTTTGAACTTGCTGCACTCAACCTTCTTTGTAGGAAAGCAACTGATTCCTAGAACCGAATGAGCTTATTTCACACAGTACAATGTTCGGCAATGAAGATGTTTGTTTTCTCAACAAACTACTTTACAAGTGAGTCGAATCTACTAACTTGGCCATCTTTTTAGATTACATTAACAAGGAAAGTTTGAACTTGCTGCACTCAACCTTCTTTGTAGGAAAGCAACTGATTCCTAGATAAGAATGAGCTTATTTCACACAGTACAATGTTCGGCAATGAAGATGTTTGTTTTCTCAACAAAGTACTTTACAAATGAGGCGAATCTACTAACTTGGCCATCTTTTTAGATTAAATTAACAAGGAAAGTTTGAACTTGCTGCACTCAACCTTCTTCGTAGAAATTAAACTGATTCCTAGAAGCGAATTAACTTATTTCACACAGTACAGTGTTCGGTACTGAAGATGTTTCTTTTCTAAAGAAACTACTTTAGAAATGAGGCCAATCTACTACGTTGTTCATCTTTTCAGATTACATTAACAAGGAAAATTTGAACTTGCTGCACTCAACCTTCTTCTTAGAAATTGAACTGATTCCTAGAAGCGAATTAACTTATTTCACACAGTACAGTGTTCGGTACTGAAGATGTTTCTTTTCTAAAGAAACTACTTTAGAAATGAGGCGAATCCACTAACTTGTACATCTTGTTAGATTACACAAAGTAGGAAAGTTTGAACTTGCTGCACTCAACCTTCTTTGTAGGAAACCAAGTGATTCCTAGAATCGAACTAGCTCATTTCACATAGCACAGTGTTCGCTAATGAAGATGTTTGTTTTCTAAACAAACTACTTTAGAAATCAGGCCAATGTACTAAGTTGTGCATCTTTTCAGATTACCTTAACAAGGAAAGTTTGAACTTGCTACACTCAACCTTCTTTGTAGGAAAGCAACTGATTCCTAAAACCGAATGAGCTTTTTTCACACATTACAATGTTCGGCCATGAAGATGTTTGTTTTCTCAACAAAGTACTTTACAAATGAGGCGAATCTTCTAACTTGGCCATCTTTTTAGATTATATTAACAAGGAAAGTTTGAACTTGCTGCACTCAACCGTCTTCGTAGAAATTAAAGTGATTCCTAGAAGCGAATTAACTTATTTCACACAGTACAGTGTTCGGTACTGAGGATGTTTATTTCTAAAGAAACTATTTAGAAATGAGGCCAATGTACTACGTTATGCATCTTTTCAGATAACATTAACAAGGAAAGTTTGAACTTGCTGCACTCAACCTTCTTCGTAGGAAAGCAAGTGATTCCTAGAATCGAACTAGCCCATTTCACATAGTACAGTGTTCGGTAATGAAGATGTTTGTTTTCTAAACAAACTACTTTAGAAATGAGGCCAATCTACTAAGTTGTGCATCTTTTCAGATTACATTAACAAGGAAAGTTTGAACTTGCTGCACTCAATCTTTTTTGTAGGAAAGCAACTGATTCCTATGACCGAATGAGCTTATTTCATACAGTACAATGTTCGGCAATGAAGATGTTTGTTTTCTCAACAAACTACTTTACAAATGAGTCGAATCTACTAACTTGGCCATCTTTTCACATTACATTAACAAGGAAAGTTTGAACTTGCTGCACTCAACCTTCTTTGTAGGAAAGCAACTGATTCCAAGAACCGCATTAGCTTATTTCACACAGTACAATGTTCGGCAATGAAGATGTTTGTTTTCTCAACAAACTCCTTTAAAAACGAGGCAAATCTACTAACTTGGCCATCTTTTTAGATTACATTAACAAGGAAAGTTTTAACTTGCTGCACTCAACCTTCTTTGTAGGAAAGCAACTGATTCCTAGAACCGAATGAGCTTATTTCACACAGTACAATGTTCGGCAATGAAGATGTTTGTTTTCTCAACAAACTACTTTACAAATGAGGCGAATCTACTAACTTGGCCATCTTTTGAGATTACATTAACAAGGAAAGTTTGAACTTGCTGCACTCCACCTTCTTCTCGTAGAAATTAAACTGATTCCTAGAAGCCAATTAACTTATTT
>JAEOAD010002768.1:70000-77500 GCA_036365145.1 Orientallactaga sibirica | reverse complement strand
ATGAAGGCATACTGGATCCTTCAGGTACTTGTAGTTGCAAATTTAAAACACGGTCCTGGCTTGGTGGTTCATGCTTGTAATCCCAGCACTGAGGAGGGAGAGAGAGGTAGGAAGGTTTTACTGGTTGCAAGAACTAGGGTTTGTTAAACAACTGATGGTTTTAAGATGCCCATGTCACAAGAAATCATGTCTCTTAACTGCCAGGAACCATTGAACTCTGAAGAATGGGCTGGATGGTAATGAAGATGTCTCTGCCATAGACTGGGTGCCACCTACAAGTTCATCTGTGCCTGCATGTGTAAGTACCCACCATTAAGGGTGGAGGGGTTAGGGGTTGTGGTTTGCTTCACGGGTGGCTTGGGGTTAGGGTTTTGTTTATGATAGGCATTCTGACAGGAGTGAGGTGGAATCTCACTTAGCCTTAACAGCTAAGCCATCTCTCCAGCCCTAGACTGTTTTGCTCCCCTCTGGTAGGTGAACCCATTGGATGGGGGCAAAGTATCTGACATATGTTGAGGTTAACTCCTAAAAGATCGAAGTCTTCCTTCTCCTTCAGACATTTTATCTGTGGCTTAAAGGGCCAAGTTCAGTAATGTCTCCATTACTGAACCCAGACAGAGGGCCACTGCCCCTGGAGGGTTCCTAAGTAATAATGAGCATGTGTACGGCTGAACAAGCAACTGAACTGAGTGTTCTTTGATGGGGAGGCAAGAGTGACAGTGATGCCAAATGTGCTGGCTTGCCAGAGCCCGCCGGCAGAATCGAACAGTACCCGAGTGGGGAGTGAGGGTTAAGAAAAAAGACGAGAGAGAAAAGATATAAAGTCGGGGCCTCCCGATTTTTTTAATTTAGTTTAGCTTGTTTATACTTCTTCTCAGCACAAGAATGCAAGCAGAACAATCCTAACATTTTCACAGGCTTTCTGAAATCAAAGACCAGTCAAATCTTGGCCTCGAGGTCAAAAGATACTCCCTTTTCAGTTCCCAGAGCCTCAGCAGGTCTCTAATCTAATGCTTGGCCAGACATCCTGCTTTTCAGTAGCCCACTGTAAAAATGGACACAGGCCATGAACAGACAGGTGTTCAGGAAAATAGCTCCCGACATATCCCCCTTTTTTAAAAATTAGTTTTTTAAGAAACGGCACCTTTCTAGGCTATGGTGCAGGAAGACTGTGCCTGTCTTAGGTTGTTCTCTACCAAATTTAGGCCTTACCCGTCATTGGCACAAGAATGTCATCATTCATGCCCTGTCTTAGTTGACCTAACTCGAAAGAATCTTACCTGTCTTTGCAGGGGAGAACATCCTCTTTATGGTAGGGTCTGGAGCCAGACATTATGGACTTCAGCTTTACCGTTCCAAAGGGAGCGGATGACATGTCTAATTATTGGTGCGAATAAGCAGGCGCTAAGCACGATACTTCCTGTCCAGGAAGTAAATGAAGACCACGACGGCCATGAAGGTAGGGAAGCTCTTAATTTTTCCAAGATATCATTTGCTGTCTTAGCTGCAACAAAATTTCTTGATGCAATTGAATCAAATCTAGAGCTATATTTTCATTATGCCATATTCCTTATAAATGCATTTTTACTTTTTCCCAATGATGTTGACTGTTCTACAGTATCTACTTTCTGTTCTAATTTACTATCTATGTCTTCTTGAGTTCCCAAAACAATAGAGACATTTTTTTGGTAGCTCATTGACAAAACGTGCAGTCTGCACTTCTTGTGCTAAAGCAACAGTAGTCGTGGCAGTAGCCAGAAGCGTAATACGAGCGAAAATTCCTGCAATAATTAATCCTCTCATCCTTTTTGGTCTGCTCAATGCATGTTCCCTTTCTGTAAGCATTTGCAAGCCTCGATCAGCATACAAAGGTTTCATGACATTAAGAGGAATCATAACACATGATTGTTGAACTCTCATGAGTCATCGAGTTTCAGAGGTTACTTTGGTAGCACAATTAGTGAGAGTGCAATTTTTCCATGTCACATCCCCTCATTCCAAGTAACATTCAAGTGTCCCACCACTAGTGCATAAGGTGGAGAGACACAAGCCAATCCCTCTCCCTTTGGGAGGGATGAGTTCCTGTTTGCCTCAGTAGAGGTGGCTGTCACCTCCTCCATTGTCACAGTGAGCTTCCAAATATAAGTTGTTGATAACCGTTATCACACCATGTTGCAGGGTGTAGGATGGGTGGATCAGGTACATAATAAGCCCAATACTCACTGTGGCTCATTGGGAGTGGAGTCCACATCATCAATAGCAGAGGCATCCTCCTTCTTAGGTTCAGTCCCGTGACCTGGACCAACCTCTCTGGCAGCCACCTGGCATTGTCAGTATCCTGAGGATAAACACAAACATGCCCTCATCCCCTTATTAACACCGGTTCGGGGTCCTTCCATCTCACCTGTGCATAGGTATCTAATGTTCCGGGATGCCATAACCAGATGCATACACATTTAAAAATTTTAAGAGTACATGATTTAAAGCATCTGTGACGACCAAGGGTATAATTCCCTTTCTTATTTTGTGTAATTGATTCTTTAAAGCTCCATGGGCATGTTCAACAATTCCTTGTCCCTGTCGGTTGTAAGGTTTTATGAACAATTGATAATTGGGAACAAAAGCACTGAAAAGATTGACTAGTGCAACCTGTATGGATATCTGGTTTTATAATTGATGGTACCTGCTACAGCAAAACATGTAATGCAATGTGCTGTAACATGCTTATAGCTTCTCCAGTCTGTGCCCTTGCCATCAATAATCCTGAGTAAGTATCAATGGACATGAACTTATCTTAGTTTTCCAAATTCAGGCCTATGAGTTACATCCATCTGCCACAAATGATTTGGTTTCAATCCTCTGGAGCTTACCCCATATTGTGGGACTGAGTGATATTCAACACAGGGACTACACTGTCACACAATTTGTCTAGCAGCCTCTCTGGTACTTTGAAATTGTTTTAAGCTTTGGCCGTTTTGATGATGCAAATTATGAGATCTTTGTGCTAAAGCTAATTGAGAGATGCCTATGATCTGTGTAGCCTTATCTGCCATATAATGACATAGTCCTGAATGAGCTCGTATGTGACCTACAAAACAAGGATGAGAGCGAGCATGCACGCAGCTTTGTATTTGAGTCTTGGCAGTTTCAAGCACTTGTAGAGCTCTAGCAATATAATGACTGTCAGTATACAAATGAAAAGGAACAGAAGCTAACACTTGGAATTCAGTAGCTGCAGCTCTAAGTTTTACTATTTGAGCTGATGCAGGAGGAGTCCAAAATGACTAAGATTGCTCCTGAAACACAGGAGCTGCTTTACCATTAGAGGATCCATCAGTAAGTACTACTGAGGCACCTTCCATAGGTTCTTGCTTTACAGTTCGTGGAAAAATAAAAGCATGAGAATTTTCAAATGGTAGTAATTTATCTTTAGGGTAACAATTATCTCGAATACAAGGATAATGTGCAAAAGCTATATATCCCAGTAGTCCAGATTTTGAAATAGCCAGTCACCTTGCTGCTTCGTAAATGGAACTTCTATTACAGCTGGTTCTTTCCCAATATGTTTTCTAGATTCTCATCGAGCCACTTGAATTAAACAAGCTACAGCTTCATAATAAGGGGCTCATACTCCAGCAGGAGACACAGGCAGATGTAGCCACAATAACGGTCCTTTTTGCCACAAGACTGCAGTTGGATAATGTCTACTAGCCAGAATCTATGCAGCCCATCCCTGAGAGGAATCTCCATATTGGATTCGTTGATTTTCGACTACATGCTCCACTAAAGATAACGCCTCTCTGGCTTCTACAGTGAGTTTTCTCCCTGATTTTGGGTCTGAATCACCTTTAAAAATATCAAAAAGAGGTTTTAACTCTCCTATAGAAATCTTCAAATGGGGTCTAAGCCAATTAATAGCTCCCATTCAAAGTTTGTAACCCATCTTTTCTAGTTTGTATTTTTTGTGGGAGAATAGTTTTTGGATACAATTTATGGCCTAAATAAGAATAAGGAGGCTCAGTTTGTACCTTTTCCGGGCTACAACTAAACCTTGTTCCTTCAGAGATGTTGTAAATGAGCATAAGCTGCTAATAGTAGTCGCTTCTGTTTATGTGCTAAGAGGATCGCATCCATATAATGAATTCTATACACTTGAGAAAAGCCTGTCTAGATTTCGCTACAGCCTGAGCTACACATTTGACACAAGGTGGGGCTGTTAGCTGTACCCTGAGGCAAGACTGCTTTGGAGGCGGTGGACCACCTCTGAACATTTCTTTTTGTTCACCCTCAGGCTATGTAAAAGCAATAAAAGGTGGAAAGTCCTCCTCTAACTCCTCCACATGTTCCGGCTCTGCAGATGGAGCGGAAGGTTTAGTTTCACTTCCTTCCTCAGCGCCAAAAACCGTGATTCTGATTTATTGACTGATTTTTCTGACTGAATTTTATCCCTTTCATGTCTAGGATCGAAACTATTCCTACTAGAGTCCATAAATAAAAATATCCTGGCAAAACTCTACCAGGTTTCTAAATCTACTGTCCCATCTTTTGGGAACCAAGGACATACCTTCTCCACAAAATCTTAGAAAGTACACAGCTGTTGCTGTCTTACTTTTGCACCTTGAGCACGAAGTATATTCTTAAGCATATGTGCAAAAAGCAGTTGACTGTTACCTTGACCCATTTTTCTCCTGAGAAGTTACTCCCCGCTCCTCTTTACTTTCCGTTGAGCTCCGATATCCAGCGGTGTCCTTCACTTCTCTCCCTGGGATCAGGTCCGCTGTCCGGGCGCCACATGCCGGAGCCCGCCGGCAGAATCGAACAGTACCTGAGTGGGGAGTGAGGGTGAAGAAAAAAGACGAGAGAGAAAAGATAAACTCGGGAGGGCTGTCAGTGAATATTGAGGCCCCGACTTTATTTTTATTTAGTTTAGCTTTTTTATACTTCTTCTCAGCACAAGAATGCAAGCAGAACAATCATAACATTTTCACAGGCTTTCTGAAATCAAAGACCAGTCAAATCTTGGCCTCAAGGTCAAAAGGTACTTACTCCCTTTTCAGTTCCCAGAGCCTCAACAGGTCTCTAATCTTATGCTTGGCCAGACATCCTGCTTTTCAGTAGCCCGCTGTAAAAATGTACACAGGCCATGAACAAATGGGAGGAAGAGCACTGGCAGGGGAGGAAGCTACTCTGTCTTTGTAAAACTGCTGAAATGAGCAAGTGTGGGTCCCCTTCTGGTGGCAGAATGTTTCAGTCAGAGAATAGTACCTGTGCATTTAATGTCAAGACGTTAAGGGGCAGAGAAGGCCCCATCTTGACATCTAGGCCACCAAGGTTAAGTAAAAATCCTGGGGGGCTTTAAAAAACTGATTTTAAATGTCAAATGGTGCTGAATGGAGGAAGTCAAGGAAACTTGAGAATGGAGGAAATTGTCTCACGCTGATGGATACTAGGAAATGGGAATTCTTGGGCTACTTAACACTTTTCTAGAAGGTCTGCTTGGATTCTGATATTGTCACCATGCCCAGGTTAGGGTTAATAACCTAATTTACCTCTTCCCAGATCGATTCCAGGACCATAAATGAAATTGCGGAGTCTTAGAAACATATCAGGTGGCTAGTGCCAAAATGTGACTTCCATTGAACGTGTCACCAGCTGTGGGAGCTCATCTCGGTGTTCCCAGCTTTGCTACCTGGATTCTTAACACAGTGTAAAGAATTTCAGGTTGAGTGAGAAGTAGCCTTAGTGAGTGTGAGTTGGAAACAGGATAGATGATTGAGGAGAGTCAGGTGTGGGCCTCAGGAGAAGAATGCACCCAAGTTCTAAAGCAGCAGCTGCATTGTTTAAAGGAGGCGAGCTACTTATTTCCTTATAAAAAGATTTTATAATGAAATCTTAGGGGTATTTATAAGGGGACTGGACAGACTTAGATTAGGAAACATACTAAAGTAAAAATGGATAACATTTAAAATTTTTTTGAACTTGTTTTCATTATTACTTATTAGAGAGAGAAAGAGAGAATGGGTTCACCAGGGCCTCTAGCCACTGCAAATGAACTCCAGCATCTGGTTTACATGGGACCTGGAGAATCGAACTGGGGTCCTTAGGCTTCGCAGGCATGCGCCTTAACTGCTAAGCCATCTTTCCAGCCCTTTTAAAGTATTTTTAAGATTTCATTTTATTTATTTGATTCAGAGAGTAAGAGAGAGAACATAGGCATGCCAGGACTTCTAGCTACTGCAAAAACCTGCTGGAGCGGAGCTGAAAGCCTCCTCCATGTGGACCAGCTGACATAAAGTTGGAAAAAGCTACACTGCAAGCTTTAAATTTGGCCAGCCAGAAAAAAAAATTTGGCCAGCCAGGCCAAATGAGCCAATGGGTGCATGTCTGTTATGGGGGAAACCAACAGATCTCTACTTGGACTGGAGGCCCACTCCATGAGAGGGAAAACACCCCTGATACTGAAAACCTAAGATGGGTACTCATGAGCCCTAAGGGTGTAACGTCTGCTGTTGTCACGCTAAATGAATATACTATGCTCACCAAACTGCCCAGTAAGCATTTCTCTTAGTGTCCACACCCATATATTAATGTTACTCTCACTTCTCTTTTCAGATGGTGTCAAACGTGGGGGGACTCAGAAGGCACCATGGTGCTCAGAGGAAGGGACAGAGACGTGCTCAGCACTGAAACATCTCAAACCCACCTTCCAAGGCTCAGGGCCCATTGCGGAAGATGGGGCAGAAAGAATGTAAGAGCCAAAGGAAGGGTAGGACTCCTTACAACGTGCTCCTCCAGACACAAAATGGCCTGGATATCCATGACCTCACAGTGCCTGACACTCCCTACGCAAGACCATGGTAATATGAGGAAAAGATCATGACATCAAACTGGAAAGAGAGACTGATTGATAGGTGGAGGGGACATGATGGAGAGTGAAGTTTCAAAGGGGAAAGTGGGGGGAGGGTGAGAAGTACCATGGCATATTGTCTACAATTGAAGTCCTCAATAAAAAAATTAATAAAATAAATAATTTTTTTGAAAAGTATTGTTGCTGGGTGTGATGGCGCATGCCTTTAATCCCAGCACTCAGGATGCACAGGTAGGAGGATTGCTGTGAGCTCAAGGCTACCCTGAGACCAAATAGTAAATTTCAGGTCAGTCTAGGCTAAAGCAAAACCCTAAGAAATATGTATTACTAATTCCCTTCATGCTTTACAGCTAGTCAACCTTCCCCAATGAACCAATGGGTGCAATGGTAGCATGTCTGTTAGAGGGGAAACCAACCTCTCTCTGGTTGGATTTGAGTCCCACTCTACAAGAAGAAATTCCTGCCTGGTACTGACAACCCGAGGGGAGAAACGACAGCTCTTATTTGGCTACATGGATATGACCATTAAACTGCCCTCTATTTAGGTTTCTGCCCAGAGATTGATGACCCAATCTGACTCCATCTTAAAGTTAGGAGCCATTTATTATTAAATCAAGATAAGTTTCATTTCT
>JAEOAD010002768.1:0-47500 GCA_036365145.1 Orientallactaga sibirica | reverse complement strand
TCTCTGCTCTCTCTGCCTCTCTCTGCTCTCTCTCTCCTCTCTCTCTCTCTCTCTCTCTCTCTCTCTCTCCTCTCTCTCTCTGCCTCTCTCTCTCTCTCTCTCTCTCTCTCTCTCTCTCTCTCGCTGCCTCCCTCTCTCGCTGCCTCCCTCTCAGACTCTCTCTCTCTCTCTCTCTCTCTCTCTCCTCTCTCTCTCTCTCTCTCTCTCTGCCTCCCTCTCCGACTCTCTCTCTCTCTCTCTCTCTCTCTCCTCTCTCTCTCTCTCTCTCTCTCTCTCTCTCTCTCTCTCTCTCTGGCAGGGAGGGAGGGAAGGAGGGAAGTAAAATCAAAGAGAAAAAATCTCTACAGCTGCATAGAATGCCTCGTTTTCTCCATGAAGCAGAAATCCAGAGCAAAGCACTCAAAGGCTTGTGTGGCAGCTTCACACCTGCACTACATCTCCATCCGTACTTGGCATGTGGCTCATGGTAGCATGATTGTCATGAGATGGATGCTGAAGCCACAGGCATCCTCTGCACCTTCCAGGAAGCAAAAAAGTTGATGCACCAGCTTAGTCAATCCTGTGTAGAAACTTTCCAATAATCTCCACCGAACAACTTCCACTACCACGTCAGCAGAACCAGGTCACATACATGTCGCTAGTGTAGAGGAAACTAAAGGCAGGTGTGCTCCCGCTGAAACAAAGAATCAGAGCTCTCTTGCTAGGGAAGTGGGAGGGCTACTGATACAGGTCTGTGGTACAGAACCTTGGTTCAAACGGCAGCACTGCTAAGTAAATAACTAACCAGCTGGGGATATATGCTTGGCTGGATCTGCTGCCGCAGGCCTGGAATCCCATCTATTAGTCTGAGGAGGAGGATGCAAGTTCAAGACTTGCCTGGGCACCTCAATAGAGAAAAAAGAAATAGAAAAAAAGGAGAATAGTAATTATTTTTATTTCAGCTGCATAGGGGAGAGAAAAGAAGCAGTCAGAAACTATTTTTCTAACATCAAATCTTGATGTTTGTTCATATATGAGACAGGAACTGGCTATGAAACCTGGAGTGGCCTAGAACTCACTATGTAGCCCAAGCTCACCACAAATTCATGGAAATTCTCAGGCTCCAGCCTCCTGAGTGCTGGAATTAGAGGTATGCACCACCATACCAAGCATTCTACCACCATTCCAATTTCCAACCTAACTCTGTCCTCAAGCACTGACTGCATCCCGTGTCAGTGGAAGAAGATCATGTTCCATTCCAAGGCTGACTCTCCGGTGCTGCACTGGACCCTTTCGTGGAGATTTCTTCATTCAGGTGCACTTGTGCACACCTGTAATCCCAGCTAAAGGAAGATCACAAGCTTGAGGCCAACCTAGCCAATAAAGTGAGTTCCTGCTTCTTTCAAAACAAGAAGGAAGGGCTGGAGAGATGGCTTAGCAGTCAAGGCACTAGCCTGTCAAGCCAAGGTACCCAGGTTTGATTCTCCAGGACCTGCATAAGCCAAATGCACAAGGTGGCACATGCATCTACACTTCATTTGCAGCTGCTCCAGGCCATGGTGTACCCACTCTCCCCTCCCTGAATAATTAAATAAAAATTTACAAATAATAGGCTAGATAAATGGCTTAGATGTTAAGGCACTTGCCTGCCAAGCCTAAGGACCCAGGTTTGATTCCACAGGCCCACATTAGCCAGATGCACATGGTGGCGCTTATGTCCGGAGTTTGCTTGTAGTGGCTCCTGCTGTGCCCATTCTCATTCTCATATTCTCTCTCTCCTCCTCCTCTCTCTCCCAATAAATATGAAAACATTGAAAGAAAAAGAATTACAGCAACCCCCCCAAAAAAGGGCTGGGTCAATGGGTCAGTGATTAAAGGTGCTTATTCACAAAGACAGTCTGTCCAGCTTCCTGTTTGTTTAAAAAAAAAAAAGGAGGGGCCTTTCCCAAAAGAGTCTAAGATGCATTCATAAACCCATGGTGAATACCACCAACACAACTGAGGAGGATCCTCAAGGAATGGGCATGGACAATACGGGATCTCATGAGGGGAATCGGACCAACACATGATTTGTTCACAGAGTGAAGTTCATAATAAAAAGAATAAAAAAGGACAATGGGGGATAATCTTTAAGGTATCAAATACAACTTTCCTCATGGATTAAAGCCATAACCAAGAGCCTATGTATACCTGACTCAGTCTCAAGGACAAGACTAGGTCCAATTTTTCAGTGGTTTTTTTTGGAGAGAGAGAGAGAGACAGAGGAAGAGCAAGACAGAAATGGGCATGCCAGCAGCATTTCAGCTGCTGTGAACGAAATCCAGATGATTGCGCCCCCTTGTGGACAAATGTGGAATTGCACCCTTGTGTCACTTTGCATCTGGCTAAACGTGGAACCTGTAGATTGGAACCAGCGTTCTTGGGCTTAGGAGGCAGGCGCCTTAACAGCTAAGCCATCTCTCCAGCCCTCACTGTTTTTTTAATGTATTTATTTGTGAGGAGAGAGATGCCGCAAATGAACTACGGATGCATTTACCACTTTCTGCATCGGGCTTTAGGTGGGTACTGGGCAATCGACCCTAGGTCTTCGGGCTTGGCAGGCCAAGCGTCTTAACTGCTGAGCCATCTCTCCATTCCAAAGACCAGGTCCATCTACTAAGAAGACTGAAGGTGCAAATGTTCAGAAAGGGAAACCCTTTTGCCTTGATTTGTTCCCTGAAACTGAGCACATGAATGCCTTTTTTTTTTGAGGTAGGGTCTCACTCTGGTACAGACTGACCTGGAATTAACTGTGTAGTCTCAGGGTGGCCTTGAACTCACGATGATCCTCCTCCCTCTGCCTCCCAAGCACTGGGGTTAAAGGCTTGTGCCACCATGCCTGGTTTTTTGGGTGACTAATAATGGAAGAAGGTGGTTGGTGTGGAAGGCTGACTACTATAGTTTACATCGTGGATGCTCCCCTAAGGTTGAAGGCTCAGTTCCATAGTCAGTGACAGGACCGGGAGGGAGAAGATCATTGAGGAGGTGGAACTCAAGGGATGGAAGTTTAGGTGAGTAATGGTCTTGAAGGGGATCTGGGGACCTGGCCCCTCCTCCTCTCTGGATTCCAGGATTCTATTAGGTGAGCAGCTACTTCCACTAGGCTCCCCCACGAACTGCCTTATCAGGGACCAAAAAGCAGCAGAGCTGAAATCTCTTCCCATGAGCCAAAATCAACACTTCCTCTTTGGAAGTTGATCATCTTAGTGAGCTTGTCCCAGTACTCGAAAGCTGAGTAACAGTGGACAAAAATAAACCCAACAAGTTGATGAAATAAAGGAAGTGATTGAACAAGTAAATAGTAAGACAGGCGATTATCAAACCATACAGTCACTATAAAAACACAATGAGATTAATAAAAATAATGAGACTACTTTGAAGATAAAGCTGGCAAAAATTATTAATATGGAATATGATGAGAATGGGTCCAAGTTAACAATGGTTCTCACCAACAACTGCAGTTCAAACAGCAGTCAATTAGGACTACCAAGTCCCATTACTCGTGGGGCCTGGTGTGTGATGGCTGTAAAGCATGCAGCTATGGCGGGTATGGGTATCCCCGAGGGACCTTGCAGGCAGAACTTTCCAGTTGATGTTCATGGCTTTGATATCACGCCGTCTCCAATCTATACTGCACACAGGTATGTGGAATGCATTTGAAAAGGTTCAGGATATACAGAGGGTTTCACGTGAACCAGATCATCATGTCTAACGTGATGCAGAAGAGGGAATATATGGCTTACAAAGCCAAGTTCAAGTACCCTAGGGGACTGAAAATCCACATCTCAAAGCAGTGAGGATTTGCCAAGGTGAATGAGGATGCGCTAGAAGACACACACAATCGCTGCGAAGCAGCGCATGCTGATGGCTGTGAGCTCAAGCTCCCCAATCCAGGGCCCTGGACTCCCAAGGGCTTCCACTGTGCTGACACCCTTCATCATGATCACTAAATACATCTACAACCTATGCTAGATAAACAGATAGCTAAATAGATAAAGTTAAAGAGACTTAACTAATAGTCTAAATTCACACCACTGGCCAGACACGGTTGTGAACACCTATACTTCCAGCATGTAGGAGGATAAGCTGACAGAAGAGGATTGTCATGTGTTCAAAGCCAGCCTAGGCCACACAGTACAATCCTGCCTGAAATAATAGTAGAAAAATAGCCGGGCATGGTGGTGCATGCATTTAATCCCAGCACTTGGGAGGCAGAGGTAGGAGGATTGCTGTGAGTTTGAGGCCACCCTGAGACCACATCGTGAATTCCAGGTCAGCCTGGACTAGAGTGAAACCTTACCTCAAAAAATCAGGAAAAAACATATAAAAAGATAAAGAAATACCTCTATTAACTAAGTCATCATTTACATGGTGCTATCTGCCAAGTTCACCTGGCATTTATTAAGCTTTAATTCTTTTCTCCTTACTTGTAGCGCTGCCAAAACAGATAAAATATATTGTTGGGTGTGGTGGCACACGCCTTTAATCCTAACACTTGGGAGGCAGAGATAGGAAGGTCACTGTGAATGAATAAATATGTATACATACACACACACATACACACACAAACACACATATCACAATGCAGGTCCGGCCCTAGCCAGACCACATGGCAGAAAAAAAAACAGGAAGTGGCTTCTGTGAACGTGGCATCCTGTGCAGGGCAGATGTGACAACAGCTACAGTCCCATACTCTTGAGAAACCTGCTACGAGATGATCTGTCCGGAGACAGGCAGTCAGTGGTCACAAGAAGGGGACCACCCCATACAAAGATTGGCCAGCCAAGCCCCTTTAAAACCCCCTACACTTTTTTGAATAAATGAGTTTGCTGCAGCTCGCCCTCTGCCTGCTTTCACACAACTCCCAGTTTCTGCATCGTGATTCTGTGCTTCTCAACCCCAACTCGGCAGAGACCCTGCCATCCCTCCTGGGCTGGCCCTAGGGGGTCCCCAACATCTGGCACCTGAACAGGAACCCTCTGCCCCATTGCCGTTGGCGAAATGCCCCATCCTTGATCATCGGTGAGCAGCTCCCCCCCGGTTGGCAAGACACCCCCTTCTTGATCAGTGAGAAAAGCCCCTTGCTGTTCTGTGTGCTGATGGTTGCCCGAGGGTGAGTGGGCAGCCCCTCCTCCCCCCTTTTCCTTTGTTCATCCTTTTCCCCTGGGAGGAAGGCACACATCGCTGCACAGCCCCAAAGCCTGTTTCGGCCCCTCCATTATTATTGGCTGGGCTTCCCCGGAGACACCGTGTGGGCATTCGGCTATGGAGTAACGACTCATGGAAGTCCCCCACTAAGCACAAGACACATGGCTCCTAAACATTCTCTCCGTATGTCTCGGCTGACCCCGGCATTAGGACTTGTGGTTTGCATGATCATCCTTTAGGCTATCATTTTTTTAAAATTTTTTAAATTTTTTATTTTTGGAGAGAGACACAGAGAGAGACAGAGAGCTAGGGAGAGGGAGACAGAATGGGCATGTCAGCAGTCTCTCAGCTCCTGGGAATGAAATCCAGATGTGTGCGCCCCCTTGTGGGCAAGTGCGGCATTGTGCCCTGATACCATTGTCCTCTCAGGGTGACCCAACCCCTCCAAAATCCCACCACTCGTCATCACCCCCAATTCTAGAGCCCACTGTCCAATCTGCACCGCTCCCATACGCCTCAAGGGGGATATGATGAAACCTATTTGGGTCAAACAGTGGCCCAAACTAGAACTTAAATTGACTATTCTCAAATCCCTTATTCAAGAACAGCTTGCTCTTGGCCATATCGAGCCCTCTAGTACCCCCATAATTCCCCCAACTTTGTCATTAAAAAGAAAACTGGTAAACATAGACTGCTCCAAGACCTTTGCCAGGTGAATAAACATATGTTAAAAATGGGCTCCTTGGGGCTGGAGAGATGTCTTAGCGATTAAGGCGTCTGCCTCCTAAGCCTAAAAACCTGGTTCCAATCTCCAGATCCCACGTTTAGCCAGATGCAAAGTGACGCAAGGGCGCAATGCTGCACTTGACCACAAGGGGGCGCACACATCTGGATTTCATTCACAGCAGCTGAGAGACTGCTGGTGCGCCCATCTCTATCTGTCTCCATCTCTCTCTGTGTCTCTCTTCAAAAATACATAAAAATTAAATTTTTTTTAAAAAATGGGCTCCTTTCAGACAGCTCCCCACCCTGGAGCCATCCCTACTAACCACCATATAGTTGTCTTAGATATTAAAGATTGCTTTCTCTCTATCCTTTTAGCAGCAGAGGACAGGCCCTATTTTGCCTTTACTGTCGGGGAGACCAAACATTCTATCCCAGCTAAAAGATATCAATGGAGAGTTCTCCCACAGTGCAAGAAAAACAGTCCTTTTATTTGCCAAATGTTTGTATCCTCTGTCAAGGGGAGAATACAATCTAAATGCCTCTTGCTCATTTACATGAATGATCTTTTGATTGCACACACCTCAAGAACTGCCCTTTTGGACCTTCTTAAACTACTCATTGAGGACCTCAAAAAACTTGGGTTTGCCACAGTGAATGAAAAAATGCAAACAGTGCCTGCTTTTGGATTTTTAGGGTACAAAATTTCTACTACTATACAACCACTTACTCGTCACCTTCTAATAAAAGACCATTATTCCCTCAATGACCTCCAAAAATTCTGTAGCCAAATTAACTGACTCAAACCTTTCCTGCCCATCCCTCCTAGTGAGCTCCTACGACTTTATGACCTCCTTAGAGTTACTGACAAGCCTTCAAGAAAATTCCTCTAAACGATCACTCCAAAAATTTGTTACATAAAATATCCCACTACCTCTTTTCAATGACCCTCATGAGATATGACCCGTCTGCTCTAATCCTAAATGTGATCCTTTGGACAGAAGGGGTGCCTTTGGGAGTCGTCTGGCAAAACCAATGGCCCCTTTACTGGGTACACCCCTCATGGGCACAGGCCCATTAACTCACCACCAACCTACAAGAAATGCTCCTCATGGCAATTAAGGCATGTACCTACACTAACAAAATCTATAATACAGAACCCTCCAAAATCATTCTGCCCATCCGCATGTCGGAACTTCAACGTCTTTTTAGGGAGGACCCCCTTTTCCACATCCTAATGACGGGATTTCCCAATGAGATAGACAACCAACTCCCCGCTCACAAACTACTTCAATCCCTAATGGCTTTGCCCATAAAGACTATTTCTCCAGGCCTTCCAGTCAGCCAATACCCTTAGCAGCCTTGGCCTTTACAGATGCCAATAAACATACCTATGGACTAATTATTAAGAGAGCCAATTGACCAGATGAGGCCCTTAAGTTCCCTAACCCCCATTCAGTCCAGCTAGGGAATTATAACGCCATCATCAGAGTCGAAGAGCTCTGTCAACAAAAGCCCGTCAACAGTTACGCTGTTCAAATGACAAAGGTACTGCCCTTAGCCAATCCCATAAAGCACCAGCAAGCACCAGAGACCTGGGGTAGAAAGCTCACCAATCCAGCATCCAGCAAGTTTAAAGCAGTGACCCACAGATGCAGCTGGCCTTCCTGAGCTGACAACACAGTAAAGAAGGACCCAAGCAGCCGTGCAGCATAGCTGAGACCAAGACCGTCCCAAAAGGTAACTTGGATTACACCAGGTTAGTACCCACCAAATAAGCCCGGTGTATAGGCTTGCATTGGATGGGCCAATTGCACCTTCCATGTCAGGATCTGACATTCGTAAATAAGCTATATTTGGGGCTGCTCATTTGTTGATTCCTCATTTATAGGGCCTTTGTTTCCTCTTCTGTCCATCGTTGGAAAAGGGTCTACCTTGGTCACAAGCTGACCTTGGAACCCTCTACAGACCAGAAATCTTAGCCTCGCAGTTGACAGGATTAAGGGTGTGGGGCAACACAGGTCCTTAGGGACTGTGACGGTATTAAGGATTTGTCTGTCATAACACCTACTTTTGCACAAATACTCTGTGCTGTATTTCATTGAATGGGTACATTGTTTAGTTAAATTTTTAGAATCTGACTGTATTCTGTTCCATTCAGCCTGCTTTAATACTCTCATGGCAGGCAAACCCAACACCTAGGGTCACTTTTGTGATTACTCTGAGTCTTAAGAGCAACACCTAGCACCTTTAGCACCTTAATCTCCTACCCTGAATATATATCAGATTGATTGATACATCTCATATTACTGCAGATAATTATAAAACCCAAGCATTAAATTAATCCAAGATGCAAAAACCTGTACATTATAATACAAGAAACACAAAAAATCAAGACAATATAAACCTACCAAAAAGTATTAATGTATCAGAAATGATCTGCAGTGAGACTGAATTAGAGGAAATGCCTGAGAAAGATTTCAAAAGAATGATTAGAAATATGTTCAAAGAACTCAAAGAAGAAATGAAAGTGTTCAAAGAACCCAAAGAGGAAATGAAAGGGTTCAAAAAACACACAGAAAACCAATTTAATGAAATAAGGAGGTCAATACTAGACATAAATACGGAAATAGAAAGAATAAAGAAAACCCAGTCAAAAATACTAGCAATAAAGAACTCAGGCAGTGAAATTTAAAAGTCTGTAGAAAATCTCTCTAGTAGAATGGATGAAGGAGAGAACAGAATATCTAAACCAGAAGACCAGGTGGCAGATCTAATATAGTCCAACAAAGAGAAAGACAAAATAATAGGAAGGTATGAATGGGAATTTCAGGATATTCAGTACACTATGAAAAGATCAAACATAAGAATTCAAGGGATAGTTGAAGGAGAAGAATCTCACTCCAAAGGCATAGTAGGTGTTTTCAACAAAATCATAGAAGAAAACTTCCCCCAAATTGGGAAAGAGATGCCAATGCAGATACAGGAAGCCTTTAGAACACCAAACAGACAAAACCTAGAAAGAACCTCTCCCCGCCATATTATAATTAAACTACCAAACATACAAACCAAAGAAAATATATTGAAAGCAGCTAGAGAGCAAAAGCAAGTGACCTACAAAGGCAAGCCCATCAGAATCACAGCAGATTACTCAACGCAAACTTTAAAAGCCAGAGGGGCTTGGAGTGAGGTATTCTAAGTTCTGAAAGATAAAAACTGTCAACCAAGATTACTTTATCCTGAAAAGCTATCTATCCAATTTGATGGAGAAATAAGGACATTCCACAACAAAGACAGGCTACAGGAATTTATGGCAACTAAACCAGCTCTATAGAAAATACTTGCAGGAATCATTCATGCTGAAGAGAAAGCAAAACACACAGAGCAGGAAATAGGAAAAAAACAAACCATACTCAAGTAACAGTTAAAACAAGTGAGTAAAGTGAAAACAGGAAGAACTACAAAACAAGAAGAATGGTGAGAACAAATACATATATCTCAATAATAACTCAACATCAATGGCCTCAATGCCCCAACCAAAAGACACAGACCTGCAGACTGGATGAAAAAGCAAGGTCCTACCATCTGTTGCCTCCAGGAAACTCATCTCTCAATATAAGATAGAAACCTTCTTAGGGTGAAAGGTTGGAAAAAGGTATTTCAAGCAAATGGGCCTAGAAAACAAGCAGGGGTTGCTATCATAATTTCTGACAAGATAGACTTCAAACCAACATTAGTGAGGAAAGATAAAGAAGGTCACTTTATACTAATTAAAGGAACACTCCAACAGGAGGACATTACAATCCTAAACACTTATATGCTCCCAACATGGGGACTCCCAATTTCATCAAACAAACACTATTAGACTTAAGGTCAGAGATAACTCCTAACATAATAGTAGTGGGTGACTTCAATACCCCACTCTCATCACTTGACAGGTCCCAGCCAAAACACAGGGAGACATCTGCATTAAATGATATCATGGAACAAATGGACCTAACAGATATATACAGAACATTCCATCCAAATGCTGCAGAATATTTATTTTTCTCGTCAGCACAATGGACATTCTCTAAAATAGGTCATATAATAGGACACAAATCAAATCTTAACAAATACAGGAAAATTGAAATAATTCCCTTGTATGCTATTTGAACACAATGGGATTAAACTGCAAGTCAGCAACAAGAACAACTACAGAGCATACAGAAATTCATGGAAACTAAACAGTATTTATTGAACGATGTATGGGTCATTGAAGAAATTAAAAAGGAAATCAAGAAATTCATAGAATCAAATAATGATGAGAATACAACATACCAAAACCTTTGGGACAAAATAAAGGCAGTCCTACAAGGGAAATTTATAGCTCTAAGTGCCTATATTGAGAAATTAGAGAGTTCACAACTAAACAATTTAATGCTTCACCTTAAGGCCTTGGAAAAAGAAGAACAAGGCAAACCAAAAATCAGTAGACGGGAAGAAATAATAAAGGTTAGGGCAGAAATTAACGAAATGGAAACCAAAAAAACAATCAAAAATCAATGAAACAAAGACTTGGTTCTATGAAAGGATAAACAAGATTGATAAAACGTTAGCAAATCTGACCAAAAGAAAGAGAAGAAGACAAAAAAGTTGATAAAATTAGAGATGAAAAAGGCAACATCACAACAGATATCAAAGAAATTCAGAAAATCATACGGACATACTTTAAGTATATGCCTCTAAGTTTGAAAACCTGGAAGAAATGGATGATTTCCTTGATTCATATGACCTACTAAATTTAAATGAAGATGAGATAAACCATTTAAATAGACCTATAACAACTACAGAGATCCAAGCAGTTATAAAAATTCTCCCAACTAAAAAAAGCCCAGGCCGAGATGGATTCACTGCTGAGTTTTACCAGACATTCCTGGAAGAACTAACACCAATGCTTTTCAAACTTTTCCATAAAATAGAAAAGGAAGGAATTCTACCGAAATCCTTCTATGAAGACAGCATCACCCTGATACCCAAACCAGACAAAGACAGATCAAAAAAATAAAATTACAGACCAATCTCCCTCGTGAACATAGATGCAAAAATTCTCAACAATATACTAGCCAACAGAATACAAGAATATATCAGAAAAATTATTCACCCCGACCAAGTAAGCTTTATCCCAGAGATGCAGGGATGGTTCAACATACGCAAATCCATAAATGTAATACACCATATAATGGTCTGAAGGACAAAAATCACATGGCCATCTCAATAGATGCAGAAAAAGCATTTGACAAAATACAACACCCCTTCATGGTGAAAGTATTACAGAAACTGGGAATAGAAGGAACTTATCTCAACATAATAAAAGCTGTTTATGACAAACCTACAGCCAACATAATACTAACTGGGGAAAAACTTGAAGCTTTTCCTCTAAATTCAGGAAAAAGACAAGGGTGTCCACTTTCCCCACTTCTATTTAATATAGTACTGGAAGTCTTAGCCATAGCAATAAGGCAAGAGACACTCATAAAAGGGATACAAATTGGAAGGGAAGAGATCAAATTATCATTATTTGCAGATGATATGATTCTATATATAACAGACCCTAAAGACTCTACCAGCAAACTGTTAGAGCAGATAAACTCTTTTAGCAATGTAGTAGGATACAAAATAAACACAAAGAAATCAGTAGCTTTTCTATACACTAACAAAAACCGTGCAGAGGATGAAATCAGGGATCTCTCCCATTCACAATTGCCTCAAAAAAATCCTTGGTTAAGTTTATTCCAAGGTAAGTGAAGGATCTCTACAATGAGAACTTTAAAAAACTCGAGCGACAAATTGCAGAAGACACAAGGCAATGGAAAGACATCCCCTGCTCCTGGATTGGAAGAATCAATATTGTGAAGATGTCAATCTTACCAAAAGCAATCTACATATTCAATGTGATCCCCATTAAAATCCCAATAGCATTCTTCACAGAAATAGAAAAAACAATCCTAAAATTCATCTGGAAACACAAAAAACCTCGAATAGCCAAAACAATTTTTCACCACAAAAATCAGGCTGGTACTATTACCATACCCGATTTTAAGTTATATTTCAAAGCCATACTAAGAAAAACAGCATGGTACTGGCACAAGTACAGACAGGTAGATCAATGGAACAGAACAGAAGACCCAAATATTGATCCAGGTAGCTACAGCCAACTGATTTTTGACAAAAATGCCAAAAATATTCATTGGAGAAAAGATAGCCTCTTTAACAAGTGGTGCTGGGAAAACTGGACATCTGTAAGTAAAAGGATAAAAATATATCCTTGTCTCTCTCCATACACAAAAATCAAGTCCATATGAATCAGGGACCTTAATATCAGATCTGAAACTCTGAAACTGCTAGAGGAAAAGGTAGGGGAAACCCTTCAACATATTGGCATAGGCAAGGACTTTCTGAATATAACCCCAATTGCTCAGGGAATAAAACCACTAATCAACCATTGGGACCTCATGAAATTACAAAGGTTTTGTACAACAAATGACACTGTGAGTAGAGCAAAGAGACAACCTACAGAATGGGAGAAAATTTTTGCCAGTTGTACATCTGACAGAGGATTAATATCCAGAATATACAAAGAACTTAAAAACAGAATTATAAGAATTCAAACAGCCAAGTAAAAAAAAAAAAATGGGCTATGGAACTAAATAGAGAATTCTCAGAAGATGAAATACAGTTGGTATATAAACATCTAAAAAAAAGTGTTCCACATCCTTAGCCATCAGGGAAATGAAAATTAAAACCACTTTGAGATTCCATTTCACTCCTGTCAGAATGGCTACCATCAAGAAAACAAATGACAGTAAATGTTGGCATGGATGCGGAAAAAGAGGAACACTTCTACACTGTTGGTGGGAATGTAATGTGATCCAGCCATTGTGGAAATCAGTGTGGAGGTTCTTGAGGCAGCTAAAAATAGATTTACCATATGATCCAGCTATAACACTCCTAGGCATATATCCAAAGGACTCTTCTCACTACCTTAGAGATACTTGCACAACCATGTTTATTGTTGCTCTATTCACAATAGCTAGGAAATGGAACCAGCCTATATGTCCCTCCACAGATGAATGGATAATAAAGATGAGGTAAATTTACACAATGGAGTTCCATTCAGCAGTAAAGAAAAATGAAATTATGAAATTTGCCAGGGAAATGGATAGATCTGGAAAGGATTATACTAAGTGAGGTAACCCAGGCTCAGAAAGCCAAACGTCACATGTTCTCTCTCACATGTGGATCCTAGCTACAAATGTATAGATTTTGTGTGAACTGAAACCAAAAATCGGTACCAGAAACCAGTAAACTGGTAAAAGGCTATAATGGAGGGAGGGAAGGGAAGGACTTAAGTGTATGGTATTACACATATGTAAGCAGAAGAACTGATTACAGGGAGGGGAATGGCCTAAGTGAGGCCATGGGAAGAGAATGTGTTAAAGAAGGGCAGGGGGAGGGTCATTTTAAATTCAAGATCTTGTGAATAAGACTTATGTAAACCTACTTTTTTGAATATTGGCACATCTAGAAGATGTAGGCTGTTACTAGAAAATTTTCAGTGCCTGGGATTGGATACCTTGCAGTGAGTTGTTGGCCAAAGAGGTTCTGGAAGCCTCCGAAACATTAAAGGCTATTGCCAAAGCCCTTGGTTTCCCTTGAGAAACCGATAGTAAGACCCTATTGCTGAAGACATCTCTTGCCTGAGAGGCAAGGTCACTGAGAAAGCAAGCTGGTGCTGAGCAGAAAACATTCTCCCTGTAGACCAGCCAACAGAAAGCTGGAAAAAGCTGCACTGCCTGCAGCCGTATGGGACACAGAATTTATCAGCAGTGAAAACAGTGGACACTGAATATTCAAGTTTGGCCATACAGGCCCGATGACTGAATGGGTGCAATAGTGGCATGTCTGCTCTTGGGGTAACCAACTGCTCCACAATTGGACTGAAGGCCCTCTCTATGGGAGGGAATACATACCTGGTACTGAAAAACCTAAGTAAAAGTCTATGGCAGGGGAGGTCATGAGACTTAGGGGTATCAAGCCGGCTCTTGTCTGGCTAAATGTATATATTATTCCCACCAAGCTGCCCAGAAAGCACTATACTTAATGTTCATATTCACATATTAATGCTACTCTCACTTCTGGTTAGAGAAGCTTCTCTTTACAGATGGCGATGACCACTGGGATGACCCAAAAGGCAACCTAGTGCTGAGAAGAAGGGATGGAGGAGTGCCCAGCACTGAAACATCTCTGTCACACCCTCTAAGGCTCAGGGCCCAGTGCCAAAGAATGGGTGGATAGAATGGAAGAGCCAAAGGAAGCGTACGAATCCTTACAATGCAACTGTCCAGAAGGAAATTGGCCTCAATATCCATGACCTTGCCGTGCCTTGAAATACCTTCGCAAGATCCTCATAATAGAAGAAAAAGATGATGACATCAAGTTAAAAGAAAGAGTAATGGAGAGAGGGAGGGGATATGATGCAGAATGGAGTTCTAAAGGGGTATGGGGGCAGGGGAGGGAAATAGCGTGCATTTTTTGTATGTAACTATAGAAGTTGTCAATAAAAAAATTTTTAAAAACCACTCCTTTGGGATCCCCTACAACCCAGAAGGACAAGCCATTGTGGAGAGAACTAACCGGACCCTAAAGGAACTAATTATAAAACAAAAGTCCACTATGTCGCCCAAGGCCCCCCCCCTTGGCCCTAGTGGGAGCTCTCTTTACCCTCAATTTTCTCACTTTGACAAGGCAGGATCCTCCCCAGCCTACAAACATTTGAGATCCCAGCCAACCACAATGCCCTTACCCTTACTCCGCTGGAAGGATCCTCTTACTAATATCTGGAAGGGACCCCACCCTCTTTTAACACACGGCCAAGGGTATGCTTGTGTCTTTCCAGAAACTGAACATATCACGATCTGGATCCCTGCCAGAAACATCCGTACAGCCACTGACTCAGGGATCAACCTTGATGAAGAGGATGATGCCAAACCCCTCAGGCCAGATACAGGACTTTAAACTTATTCCCCCCTTTCTCCTTTTATCTCCTTTTCTACCTACTACCACTTCCCAGAAACCATTTGGACAATTCTTCTTAGGCCATACTTGTTTGGTGCAGTGGGCCTAGATTCCCACACTTTTCTTAAGTTTTTTTAGCCACTCTGTTTCGCTGTATTCCTCCCCCTTCAAGCATGCATTTCTCCTTAGCCACACTTTTGCCTCTTTTGCTTATTAATGCCTCTTATGGTAATGCTACCCTCCAACCAGCCATAAATTCCTTTCCAACTCCTTTGATTACATCGATCTGCTACCATTAAGGACAGTCAATGCTACTAATTATGATGCGAGAGTGAGCTCACGACAGTCACCCAACAACCTGTCCTACCCCAGTCTTTTTCAGGTTCTATAGTTAATTCTCGCTCGCTGGGACCGCTCGCACGCCATAAAGCCACCACCACTTGGCCCTCCCATGCTTCCTAGGTGACAGCCACACCCCTCAGGTTTTCAGACAATGCAGGTCTGGCCCTATCCAGACCGCATGGCAAAAGAAACCAGGCCACACCCCTCGGGTTTTCTCACTATGGTGGCAGTTAGCCAATGACGGGTAAGACTCCATAAGATGGGGCAACCTAAGACAGGCACAGTCGCATGTGATGATCCCTTGGGGCATGGGTTCAACAATGGCATGCAAAAATTATACCAGGCCACACCCGTCGAGTTTTCTCCCTCGGCTGGTGGTTAGCCAATGACTGGTCAGACTCTATGAGATGGGGCAACCTAAGACAGGCACCGTCGCATGTGATGATCCCTTGGGGCCTGGAGTCAACAATGGCTTGGCAAAGAACCATGCCTCCCAGGGTCACCAATAATAAAACAAAAAGGAGGATATGCATGGCACAATGCAGGTCGGACCCTAGCCAGACTTCATGGTAAAAGAAACCAGGCCACACCCCTTGGGTTTTTCTCACAAGGATGGCAGGTAGTCAATGACGGGTAAGAAGCCATGAGATGGGGCAACCTAAGACAGACACAGTCGCATGTGATGATCCCTTGGGGCCTGAGGTCAACAATGGCTTGGCAAAGAACCATGCCTCCCAGGGTTGCCAAAAATAAAAATAAAAAAGAGGATATGTATGGCCCAATGCAGGTCTGGCCCTAGCCAGACTGCATGGCAGAAAAAAACCAGGAAGAGGCTTCTGTGAACATGGCGTCCTGTGAAGGCCTGGCGAGACAACAGCTACAGTCCCATGCTATGAGATGATCTGTCTGGCGACAGGCTGTCTTTGGTCACAAAAAGGGGACCAACCCATACAAGGATTGGCCAGGCAAGCCCCTTTAAAACCCCCTACACTTTTTTGAGTAAATGAGTTTACTGCAGCTCGCCCTCTGCCTGCTTTCACCCAACTCTCAGAATCTGTGTCATGACTCTACACTTCTCACCCCCAACTCAGCAGAAACCCTGCCCTAGGGGTGACCCCAACATATATATATATATATATAATTTATATAATATATATCATATAATATATATACATATATATACATAGATGATATATATATTTACTTTTATATCTGAACAATCAGGGTTACCTGCCAAAAGCTGTTACTGACTGACAATTAAAACATTATCAAAGCTGGGCATGGTGGTGCACGCTTTTAATCCCAACATTTGGAAGGCAAAGGTAGGAGGATCGCTAAGAGTTTGAGGCCACCCTGAAACTACAGAGTGAATTCAAGGTCAGCCTGGGCTACAGTGACACCATACCTCAAAAAACCAAACATTAGCAAATAGCCAGGATATGATATAGGATAGATGGGAGTGGCTCAAATGTCAAAACAGGGTTTCACTCATAAGGCAGATGCACAAGGGGGCACATGCATCTGGCTTTTGTGTGCAGCAGCTGTATGCCCTGTGTGCTCATTCTCAATCTCTCCCCCCACCCTCTTTCTCTGTCAAATAATAAGTAAATAAAAGGAAAAAAAAAGAAAATGCATATCACATTAGGAAAGCCAGTGGCTTGAGAAGGTGTCTGGGGATATATGAATGCTTACAGGATCAAGCCTCTCAGGGAAAGCTCTGATGCTCTGCACAGCAGGAGGGAGAAAGGTGCTGCAAACACATGGCTTTCATTGCAAGCAGACAGCAACATGTAGTTGATCGGGGTGGGTCCCCAATATTCATTCTTCCTGCTATGGCAAGCTAATTCCCATAATACTCCCTTTAAGAATAACTGAAGGGGGGCTGGAGAGACGGCTTGGTGGTTAAGGCATCTGCCTGCTAAGCCTAAGAACACCTGTTCGATTATGCAGGTCCAACGTTTAGCCAGACGTAAAGTGATTCAAGGATGTAAGGCCACACTTGTCCACAAGGGGGTGCACACATATGGAGTTAATTCACAGCATCTGAGAGGCTGCTGGCCTGCCCATTCTCTCTCTCTCTCTCTCTCTCTCTCTCTCTGGTTTTTCAAGGTAGGGCCTCACTCTAGCTCAGGCTGACCTGGAATTCACTGTCATCTTAAGGTGGCCTCAAACACATGACTATCCTCCTACCTCTGCTTCATGAGGGCTGGGATTAAAGGTGTGTACCACCATACCTGGCTGGCACACCTATTGTCTTTCTCTCTCTCTCTCTCTCTCTGCCTCAAAAAAAGTAACTAAAGGGGCCAGGATGTGGTGCACACCTTTAAGCCCAGCAATAGGGAGGGCAGAGGTAGGAGGATGACAGTGAGTTTGAGACCATCCTGGTACTACAGAGTGAGTGCCAGGTCAGCCTGGGCTAGAATAAGACCCTAACTCAAAACCAAGCAACACACAACAAAAAAAATAATTAAGGGATGGGAAGAGACATGAAGGGAGAACAATATTCAAACATGCCCTTGCCCCTTCTAACACCAGTTGGAAAATTAAGCAAATTCATGTTTATGTAAAATAAATAAACCTTTTAGGACTACTGAGGCAGTTTAGGATGAATGAGTCCCCAAAAGTGAAAAGCAAGAATGTGCTCAAGCCTGCACTAGCAGTCCCCATGTTACTACAGACCAGAGAAGTCTTCTGCTTAGCTCTTGCCTACAGGAGATCTCCAGATCATGAACATCCTGAGGCCCTCCCTGTACCCCTTTCCTAGAATTTCAAGTCCAGGAAGGCTTAAATTTGTAGTGGCATTGTGGGTACTCAGCCCCAAAACTTGGCATCATGGCAGGTGAGCTCAGCTCCCATTCCAAATCCATCAGTGACCCCAATTTGGGTCACGGGACAGGTTTTACCCCCAAACCTTCCATATGACAGGAGCTCTCCATACTTTCTCCACGTTCCTTCCCATAATCAAATAAAGTCTCTCTAACCCTCACCTTATGACCTGTGAAGTTCACTTCTTTAAATTCCCAAGACAAGAATCTGGGGATGCCACAAATTCATAGGTGCAAAAGCACTCATCAGATACAAACAGCTTCCTCATTCTATTGCCATACTCAGATGGGTACACACACAGAACATTGACAATATGCACACACATATCAACACTGTGAATTCTCAGACTTGTGTTTACCTTTCAATTACTCATACACAATCACTGGGAGGAAGCCACTAATCCTGGGTTTTATCCCGAGTTGAGGCCCCTAGAATAGAGTGGAACTACCAACCCTGCTGAGAGTGACAGTGTGAAGCCATATCTTAGCGCTGTCACTGCTCACAATTCCACCAAAGTCCAAGCAGGTGAACCAGTCAGTTTACCGGGTTGACTTGCAGAGCACAAGTGGGGTGTGTTTTATAGGAGTGACCCCAAAACAGTTGTATTACTACAAGGGATGATAGGAAGACTGGAACACACCCTCTACTTAGCAGCCCAGGCAGGCCGGAAGGAGGAATGGCTAAAATTCCAGGGAAGGGGCCTGTGACCCTCCCCCTTCTTTTTACAAGCAGTGTCAATAATAGCTCCATTACCAATTCCATAGACCTGGTTATCTATCACTGCATGGCTCTGCTGCATTACTGTTTTTTTTTTTTTTTTTTTTTTTTGTATGTATGGAGATAGGGTTTCACTCTAGTTCAATCTGACCTGGAACTCAGTATGTAGTCTCAGTGTGGCCTTGAACTCACAGTAATCCTCCTACCTCTGCCTCCCTTGTGCTGGGATTAAAGGTGTGCACACCACGCCTGGCTTTGATTAGTTTTTTTAATCTACGTATTTATTTAACAGAGAAACAGGGAGAGAGGGAAAATAGGTGCACCAGGGCCTCCAGACACAGCAAACCAACTCCAGATGCATGCTTTCCCTTGTGCATCTGGCTAACATGGGTCCTGGGGAATCGAACCTGGGTCCTTAGGCTTTGCAGGTAAGCACCTTAACTGCTAAACCATCCCTCCCGCCCTCTGCTTGATTACTTTGACAGGCCTACTAGGAGAAGGCATGCTCTACTGGCATCAAGTTATATCTGGAGGAAAACACCCTCCCTACCACATTTGTTTTTTGTTTTCTTCCTGGTAGGGTCTCCCTCTAGCCCAGGGTGACCTGGAATTCCTTATACACTATGCAGTCTTAGGCTGACTTGAACTCCCAGTGATCCTCCCACCACGGCCTCCTGAGAGCTGGGATTCAAGGCGTGTGCCACCACGCCCAGCCCTACCTCATTCTTGAATGTCTTTGTGACCTATATATAGCAAACTAACTTTAATTTTTTTTAATTTTTAAAAATTATTTTATTTTTGGAGAGATACACAGAGAGTGACAGAGAGGGAGAAGGAGACAGAGAATGGGCAAACCAGCACTCTCAGCTGCTGCGAACGAAATCCAGATGTGTACACCCCCTTGTGAGCTAGTGCGGCATTGCGCCCTTGTGACACTTTGCATCTGGATAAACGTGAGACCTGGAGATTGGAACTGGGTTCTTGGGCTTTGCAGGCAGGCGCCTTAACCGCTATGGCATCCTTTCAGCCCAACATTAATTTTTTTAAAAAGGTATTGGGGGCTGGAGGGATGGCTTAGCGGTTAAGGTGCCTTCCTATGAAGACTAAGGACCCTGGTTCGATTTTCCAGGCCCCATGTAAACCAGATGCACATGGTGGCGAATCCATCTGGAGTTTGTTTGTAGTGGCTAGAGGCCCTGGTTGGCCCATTCTCTCTCTTTCCCTCTAATAATTAAGTAAAATATTGGCTGGAGAGATAGCTTAGCATTTAAGGCACTTGCCTGCAAAGCCTAAGGACCCAGGTTCCATTCCCCAGTAACCACATAGAACCAGATGCACATGGTGGCAATTGCCTCTGGGGTCTATTTGTAGTGGCTGGAGGCCCTGTCACACCCATTCTGTCTTACTGCCTCTTTCTCAAATAAATAAGTAAAAATTTTTTTTTAATTTTTTAAAAATTGTTATCTACTTTTGCTTCAGTTAACTGTTTCCTTATATGTAAGTCTGTGCAGTATCCCTATAAATGACCCTAAGGTTCCATTTTGAAATCTTTTTTTTTTTTTTTTTTTTTTTTTTTGGTTTTTCGAGGTCAGCTTAGGCAGACCTGGAATTCAGTATGGAGTCTCAGGGTGGCCTGGAACTCAAGGTGATCCTCCTACCTGTGCCTCCCCAGTGCTGGGATTAAACGTGTGCACCACCATGCCCGGCCCATAAAATCTTTATATAAGGAAGTGAGTAGCTCACCTCCTTCAATCAAGTAACTCCAAAAGCCCCCATCACTGACAACTGCTGTGAAGAATATGGGGCGTTCTTCTCCTGAGGCCCCCACCTGAGTCTCCTCAATCATCTTTCCATTCTCCTAACGCAGACTCACTAATTCCATTCAGTTGTATTAAGAATCCCGGCTGCATCTGAGTGGAAGGCCTCCAGACAGCAAAGCTGGGGACACTGAGATGTGTTCCCACTGCCAGTGACATTTTCAATGTAAGTCACATTTTGGCATTAGCCATCTGATATGTTACTAAGACAAGGCAATTTAGTTTATCGTACTGGAATAGATCTGGGAAGGGGTCAATCAAGCATTCACCCTAACTTGGGCACCGTGACAATGTCAGAACCCAAGCAGACCTTTGAGAAAACTCTTAAGCAGCCCAAGGATTCCTGCTTCCTAATATCCATCAATGTAAAACAATTTCCTCCACTCAGGACCATTTGACGTTTTATTTTTTATCTTTCAATTCTTTTATTTATTTATTAAAGACAGAGAGAGGGATAAAGAGAGATTGAGAATGGGCATGCCAGGGTCTTGAGCCACTGCAAATGAACTCAAGACACATGTGCCACCATGTGCATCTGGCTTACATGGGACTGGAGAATCGAACTAGGGTCCTTAGGCTTCATAGGCATGTGTCTTAACTGCTAAGCCATCTCCCCAGCCCCCATTTGACATTAAAAATTTTTTTGGTTTTTTGGAGGTAGGGTTTCACTCTAGCTCAGGCTGACCTGGAATTCACTTTGTAATCTCAGGGTTGCCTTGAACTCACGGTGATCCTCCTACCTCTGCCACCCATGTGCTGGGATTAAAGGTGTGTGCCATCAAGCCTGGCATTAAAATCATTTTTAAAAGTACCCCGTCTGATGCACAAGGGGATGCATGCATCTGGAGTGGCTGGAGGGCTTGGGGCACCCATTCTCTCCCTCTCCCTCCCTCCCTCTCTCTCTCTTGCTTGTTTCTCTCTAAAGCCTTAACTTCAGAACACCTTAACCTTCAGAACACCTACACCTGCCACACACCCTGCATATTTTAAAGTCCCTAAGAGTCCCTTTCACCTGACTTGCTGCTTTTAAGTAGTGGGGTAGAAGAGACTGACGCCATGGATGCTGGGCCACAGGGTGGGGATCAGCCTGGCATGGACTCCAGTCATTCACAACAGGGAGGCAGGCAGCAAGTCCAAGCAGAAGTTTGCTGGCAACACACGCCTGGCCTCTGTTCAGAACAGGAGGTGTGTAAACTGCCCTAGTCCTGTCCACATGAAATCCTGAAAGTAAGGAACTCTGTCTGCCCCAGCTCTGGCCTTATTCAGCATCCTATTTAGAGCCGGGAGCTGAAATGAATGAATGCTCAAAGGTCCATGGAGGCGAGAAGCCTGCTGGGTGAAACAAGCATCAGGCATCGTTTGATGGGTAATGTCTGTCCTAGCCTACATGCTTTGGGCCAGGGGAAATGGTCGTCAGCATGGGAGGAGACACCACTCTCCCGGGAGACAATTACTAGTCAAACTAGCCTAACTGTATGCAGACAGGTTAGCTAGATAAAGAACACAGCCCACAGGAAGTTCTATGTGGGGCAGCCTCCTGCCTTTCTTTTCAGAGCCCCCAAGGCAGCAATAGTGGCTTTGAGTAAAGCTTTGTCAAACCTCAGCTAGGAAGTGTCCCCAAGGAAAGCTGCACCCTGTTCTCCTCCAGTACTGCCAGGTCAGCCTGGACTAGATCGAGACCCTATCTCAAAACAAACAAACAAAAAAAGATGAAGAAAGAAAAAAGCCACTAGCCAGGGGTGGTGGTGCATGCCTTTAATCCCAGCACTCGGGCGGCAGAGGTAGGAGGATCGCATAAATAAATAAATGTATATATTATTCCCACCAAGCTGCCCTGAAAGCACCACACTTAATGTTCATATTCACATATTAATGCTACTCTCACTTCTTGTTAGAGAAACTTCTCTTTACAAATGGCGATGACCACTGGGATGACCCAAAAGGCAACATAGTGCTGAGAAGAAGGGATGGAGGAGTGCCCAGCACTGAAACATCTGTCACACCCTCCAAGGCTCAGGGACCATTGCGGAAGAGGGGCGGATAGAATGGAAGAGCCAAAGGAAGGGTATGACTTCTTACAATGCAACTGTCCAGACAGAAATTGGCCTCGATATCTATGACCTTGCAGTGCCTAGCAATACCTTCGCAAGACCCTCACAATAGAAGAAAAAGGTGATTACATCAAATTAAAAGAGACTAATGGAGAGAGGGAGGGGTTACAATGGAGATTGGCATCTAAAGGGGAATGGGGGTGAGGGGAGGGAAATATGCGTTTTTTGTATGTAAGTATAGAAGTTGTCAAGAAAAACAATATTGTAATACAAAAAAAAAGCTCACACGAAAAGGCTGGCTTGGGCACAACATAGTGTGTGCTTCATGGATTATTCCCCAGGCAACACTTCACTAAGATGGGGGACCCCTAAAGCATGCTGCCAGTTTCCCCCTTCCATCTAAGGCCTAGGGATTGCCAGGGGCATGATGCATTTACCAAACTGTCTGTGTGACCCACAGAACAACAGGCTACCTTCATTTATGATCTAGAGCAATGCTTCTTACACTTATTTTTATTTATTTATTCATTTGACAGAGAAAGAGGGAGAGAGCCAAAGAGGCAGAGAGAGACAGAGAGACAGAGAGAGAGAGAGAGAACGCGAGAGAGAGACAGAGAGAGAGCGCGCGAGAGATAGACACAGAGAGAGAGAGAGCGCAAGCGAGCGTGCGCGAGAGAGAGAGCAAGAGAGAGAAAATGATAATATGGGCCTGCCAGGGCCTCCAGCCACTGCAAACGAACTCCAGATACAGGTGCCCCCTTGTGCAGCTTGCTAACGTGGGTCCTGAGGAATCAAACCTGGGTCCTTTGGCTTTGCAGGCAAAGGCTTTAACTGCTAAGACATCCCTCGAGCCCTGCTTATTACACTTTTTATAGTTGTGACCCTCAACCAAATGTTTTCCCAGCTCCATTGATTTAGTTATGATCATCACTCTTGATCATATCACAGATCAGAGCACAGATAACATGGAAAGGTTGCAGGTATTCCTAATGGGGAGAGAGTGAGAGCCTGCTTCAGGTGCTTTCTGGGGGCCTGGTTATTGTTTTCACACTAAAGTCCCTGTATCTTGCTGGTATCTGCTTTCAGCTGGACCTTGCCTTCGCACTAGGTGAGAGAAACTTCGTTTTACAGATAAGTTGTCAGATTGATTGGCTGGAAATACACTGCTTAATCAGGTGCTAGACTGAATCTTATTTTGAAATGAAACAATATCTTAAAATTTACCCCATCAATTGGAAGTTTAAAGGCTGCAGTAGCTGGGATGCATGAAATACAGGTGAATGGGCTATGTGGGGTGTGTTTCCATACGAATAACACACCCCAACTGGGAAGATGTATGTAAGGCGATGTATGTAAGGCTGAGGGAGGAAGATCACCAGGAGTTCAAAGTCAGCTGGAATAGAGAGAGACCCTGCTTCCAAACAAACAAACAAATTGTTAGAGGAGGCCCAGCATGGTGGCACACACCTTAAATTCGAGCACTCAGGAGGCCAAGGTGGGAGGATCACCCTGAATTCAAGGCCAGCCTGAGAACAGAGTGAACTCCAGGGCAGCCTGGGCTAGAGCAAGACTCTACCTTGAAAGACCCCAAAAATTTAAAAAAAGGCTGGAGGGATGGCTTAGCGGTTAAGGCGTTTGCCTGCGAAGCCTAAGGACCCTGGTTCAATTCTCCACATAAGCCACATGCACAAGGTGGCGAACACGTCTGGAGTTTGTATGCAGAAGCTAGAGGCTCTGGCCTACCCATTCTCACTCCCCCCTCTCTCTTTCCGTCTCTCTGTCTCTAATGAATAAATAAATGAATAAAACAAAAAATGTGAGAGAAGATTTGAGTTCATTTACTTTACTGGATCATCACTGTCACTGAAGATGAGAATCAATCAACTTTCCTGAAGCACACAGGGATGTCTGTGCAGGGTGCTTGACAGAGAGGCAGGACTCCAACACTGACGTGGAGCAGCAGTGTTTATTTGTCAATGCTGACATGGGATCAGGGGATTCCTATCCAAAGATTGAACCCCAGACACAGTGGAAATCTTATTTAATTTTTATTTATTTCTTAATATTATTTTTTGGTTTTTCGAGATAGGGGATGACCTGGAATTTACTATGTAGTCTCAGGGTGGCCTCTAACTCATGGCAATCCTCCCACCTCTGCCTCCCGAGTGCTGGGATTCAAAGCGAGCGCCACCACGCCCACCTTATTTAGTATTTCTTTATTGGATTTCAGTAGAAATTTTGTAAAGACACATCCTATGTTGGCACCATCACTTCCCTATGCCTGCCACCATCCCACGGAGGGTTTATCCCTGGGGTAAGGTGGGTATTCACCATGGGTTAAGGGGTATGAGTTGTGGGAGCAGCAGTCTGTCAGTGGGGGGAGTCAAGGCCTCTGCATACTGCTGCACACCCTCTGACTCTTCGCCCTTCTCTTCCACACAATTCCCTGGGCATCGGTGGCCGTGTGTTAAGTCTGTTCTAATAGTGAGCTCTTAACAGCTCTTGAAACCTGCTTCAACACGTTTTGTGTATCTCCCCATCGCACTGGTGCAAACGCTCCCTGCAAGCTAGCAGCACTGTGGCTCATCTCATCAATTCCTATGTGCTCCACATGGGTCCTATGTTGGTTTTTCCAGGTAGGGTCTCGCCTTAGCTCAGGCTGTCCTGGAATTCACTATGTAGCCTCAGGGTGGTCTTAAACTCACAGCGATCCTCCTATATTTAGCTCCTGAGTGCTGGGATGAAAGGCGTGCGCCACCATGCCAGGCTTTTGGCTCATCTTTTGATAGGGTTCAGGTATCTTTTCTGGAATTGTTGATCAATTTTGGTAGTCCTTGGATCTCACTGCCTCTGCACAGGACAAACAGACTTTCAACCACAGTCTGCATTTGTGGATCGGTTTGTGGATCCCAGAAGGCAGTGGCATATTACGTTTATAGCCACTATTGTGTGTTCTCTGTACCTTTCACCCCCCTTTTGTCTCACTTACATGACAGCATACTATTGGGGTGCTTTGTGAAATTTCCAAAGTAAGCCGGGCATGGTGTTGCACTCCTTTAAATTCCACCACTTGGGAGGCAGACATAGGAAGATCACTGAGTTCAAGGCCACGCCGAGACTACATAGTGAATTCCAGGTCAGCCTGGGCTAGACCAAGACACTACCTCAAAAAGGGGGGGAGCTGAAGAGATGCCTTAGTGGTTAAGGCATTTCCTGCAAAGCTAAAGGACCCTGGTTTGATTCCGCAGGACCTACATAATCCAGATGCACAAGGGGGTGCATGTATCTGGAGTTTGTTTGTGGTGGCTCTAGGCCCTGATATCCATTCTCTCTCTCATAAATAAAAATAAATAAATAAATACATAAATAAATACAATTATTTTTAAATCCAAACTTCCAGGCCCATTCCAGGCTGAGGTCACGACATACATAGTTTTCTTCCCTTTGTTCTGGGATGGACTTGTTCTCAATGTGTTTTCAGAAAAAGTGGGAACAACTTCTGAGATTACAAATGTCTTAGCACAGACCTGGAATTCACTCTGTAGTCTCAGGGTGGCCTTGAATTCATGGTGATCCTCCTACCTGTGTCCAAGTGCTGGGATTAAAGGCATGCCCCATCAAGCCCGGCCCGTTAAAAAAATTTTTACTATTATTTATTTGACAGAGAAAGAGGGAAAAAGAGGGAAAGAGAAGGAGAAAGAATGAGCACACCAGGCCTCCAGCCACTGCAAGTGAACACCAGATGCATGCACCCCCTTGTGCAGCTGGCACAAGGATGTGGGTCCTGGGGAATCAAACCTGTGTCCTTTGGCTTTGCAGTCCAACCCCTTAACTGCTAAGCCACCTGTCCAGCCCTAGATAGCACCCTTTTTTTTTTTTGAGGTAGGGTCTCACTCTAGCCCAGGCTGACCTACAATTTACTATGTATTCTCAGGTTGTCCATGAATGCACGGCCATCCTCCTAGCTATGCTTCCCAAGTGCTGAGATTCAAGGTGAGCACCACCATGTCCTGCTAGGTTTTTGGTGTTAGCTTTTTTATTTTTCTGGTTTTTTGAGGTAGGGTCTCACTCTAGCCCAGGCTGACCTGGAAATCACTATGTAGTCTCAGGGTGGCCTGAACTCATGGTGATCCTCCTACCTCTGCCTCCCGAGTGCTGGGATTAAAGGCTTGCACCACCATGCCTGGCTAGGTTTTTAATTTTTAATTGTGTGTGAATTTTTAGCGCACATGCTGGGATATTTAATTCATGGTAATTAATGAAAATCAAAATGCTGCATGGGCATAGTTTAATACCTCAGTTTTATTATATTTGGTTTACTGACAAAATTGTTAGGTCTGACAGGTCTTAATATGGAGTCACTAAGGGCAGCAGGATGGCGACAGACACATAAGGAAGTGGATTATCCACATTCCTCAAGAAAATGCCCAACCATCACCCCCTCCTTGCCTGCAATGCCCCCAGGTCATGGTTTCCTGCCCCCTTATTTTGTAAATCACCTGGTCACTGTTCTGGTGTCACAGCCTGGCTATCTTAGATCTCCCCTCAGCTCTGCCCTTCCTCACCTTCCCCCAACAGATAGCTCTATAAAGCCCATGACCTGAGGAACTCATGTGGCCTGTGCTTCTCTCTTCAGAGCCAGCCCTGGCAGCTCATGCTTTTCCTGAATAAAAGCCTTCATCTTTGCCTCAGAGTTGTTTTTGTGTGGTTGTGGTCAATCCCGAACCTTACCAAAATGAAGATCCAAAATATTACAAATAACGGAATAAGAAGAATAAATAATAAAATAAAATAAAGAAGAAATACAGCTGAACATAGCTGGAAGAGTTAAGACTTGCTACAGAGTAGATTTCTGTAGGGTCTTATTATAAACCCTTAGAAGCACAACCATGTGGGCCTGGAGAGATGGCTCAGCGGTTAAACGCTTGCCTCTGAAGCCTAAGGACCTGCCTTAACGGCTAAGCAAATTATCCATGAAAGTGTTAATTGTCCTCTGTTCTGTGCTTTTCCTGCAGGTTTGCCATTCAAGTACAGTAAACGCTTGAAAAAGGAAAAAGAAGCTGGGCGTGGTGGTGCACACCTTTAATCCCAGCACTTGGGAGGCAGAGGTAGGAGGATCACCCTGAGTTCGAGGCCACCCTGAGAATACAGAGTGAATTCCAGGTCAGCCTGAACTAGAGTGAGTCCCTACCTCAAATAAACCAAAAAATAAATAAAAAGGAAGAAATTGCTTTCTAGGTTCTTTTTTAAATCAATTTTTCCTATTTATTGATTTATCTAAGAAAAAGAATGAATGTGCCAGGGTCTCCAGCCACTGCAAAAAAAAATAAAAGAAAGAAAGAAAGAAATCCCTCCAGGTGCATTGATCACCTTGTACATGTGGCTTTATGGTGGATCTGGGGGAACTGAAACTGAGTCCTTAGGCTTTGCAGGCCAAGGCCTTTAACCATTAGGCCATGGTCTCCAGCCCATGACCTAGTTTCTTCATTCCTTTATAGCATGTCTTCCATTTATTTTACTTTATTTTGTTTGTTTCTTTCATGACCCACTTAATCACTATGGCGGTCGAAACAGCCTCTGTAGTCACTCTAGACAGCTATGCACCCAGCCGCTTGCAACTCATGATGGCCCAAGAAGACAGCAAAGCATGGAATTTCCTACCCAGTTAATACATATATTCTGGGCTTAGCGGTTAAGGCACATGCCCGTGAAGCCTAAGGACCCTGGTTCTATTCTCCAGGTCCCACGTATGCCAGATACACAAGGTGGCACATGCGTCTGGAGTTTGTTTGTAGTGGCTGGAGGCCCTGGTGCACCCATCCTCCCCCTCTCTACGAAGTAAATAAATGAAATTTATTTTATTTTATTTTTGGCTTTTCAAGGTAGGGTCTCACTCCAATAAATAAAAATTTAAATAAATAAATAAATATTTTCCTTGCTCCAGGATGAACACAGAACGTTCCGCATAATTGGGGGGGGGCAAATAAAGAGGAGGAACAGTGACTGAAATTCTTGGACATTCTTCACATCACTGGCCAGACACGGTTGTGAACACCTCTACTTCCAGCATGCAGGAGGATAAGCTGACAGAAGAGGATTGTCATGTGCTCAAAGCCAGCCTAGGCCACACAGTAAAATCCTGCCTCAAATAATAGTAGAAAAATAGCCGGGCATGGTTGTGCATGCATTTAATCCCAGCACTTGGGAGGCAGAGGTAGGAGGATCACTGTGAGTTTGAGGCCACCCTGAGACCACATAGTGAATTCTAGGTCAGCCTGGACTAGAGTGAAACCTTACCACGAAAAATGAGAAAAAAAATACATAAAAAGATAAAGTAATACCTCTATTAACTAAGTCACCATTTACATCGTGCAATATGCCAAGTTAACGTGGCATTCATGAAGTTTTAATTCTTTTCTCCTTACTTGTAGTGCTGGCAAAAAAGAAAAAATACATTGTTGGGCATGGTGGTGCACGCCTTTATCCTAGTACTTGGGACACAGAGGTAGGAAGATCACTGTGAGTATGAGACCACCCTGAGACTACCTAGTGAATTCCAGGTCAGCCTGGGCTAGAGAGAGACCCTTCCTCAACAGGGTACCTTCCAAAAGGTGTTACTGACAATTAAAACATTATCAAAACCAGGCATGAGGGCGCACACCTTTAACCCCAGCACTTGGGAGGCAGAAGTAGGAGGATTGCTAAGAGTATGAGGCCACTCTGAGGCTACATAGTGAATTTCAGGTCAGCCTGGGCTACAGTGAGACCCTACCTCAAAAATCCAAACATTATCAAATGGCCAGGATATGATATAGCAAAGATGTGAGTGGCTCAAATTTCAAAACGGGTTTTCCCACGTAAGCCAGATGCACAAGGGGCACATGCATCTGGAGTTTGTTTGCAGCAGCTGTATGCCCTGCATGCTCATTCTCAATCTCTTTCTCCCCCCACCTTCTTTCTCTGTCAAATAATAAGTAAATAAAAGGAAAAAACAAAGAAAATACTTATCACACTAGGAAAGTGTGGAGAGCCGGGTGCAGTCTTGGTTATTTCTTGACCTTGCTTTGTGCACAAAATACTTGGCTGACAGCCTAAGGCTTTAAGGGAGTTTGCTGAGACAAAGATTGTAATATTTCCCAGCTTGATGAGAAAGTTTGTCAAGGAAAGGGTGTTTAGCCACAACAAATATTATTGATAGACATTTTATCTGAGTTTCCCTCTCTGTGCAGCTGTGTAACTGGGACAAGTTCTCTGCTCTCAGGAGCTTCGTTGTTTTGCTTACTAGTATATAAGCTGAGACTTCTGCAATAAACTTTGAGCCTTGATCAGCATTTGTCTTGGCTCCATTCTTTGTGTCCTTGTCCTAGGATCATTCCAGCCCCCTCTCTCAGGGTCCGTTCGAAGTCGTGCCGCGGGTCGGCACAGCTTGGCGCCCGAACAGGGACCTGAGCACGAGGGTCTTCAGCGAGGAACGCCAACCAGTGAAAGCGCGCAAACAAAAATTTGTGGGGTTCGTGGAGGCTGCCCGCTCTCAACTCCAAACCAAGTAAGTTGGCGATATGGGACAAGCAAAAAGTAAAAGGCTCTCATCTCTGTAGCTCGAGATCTTCTTAAGGCACAAGGAATTGGGATAGAACCTAAGTCTTTGAGTAAATTTTTTGATTTTGTAAATAAAGCTAGTCCCTGGTTTATAGAACAGGGAGAAGTTGATTCAGAAACATGGGACAGAGTTGGTAAAGATTTAAATGCTTTTCTTCATGTACAGGGACCGCAAAAGGTGCCTGTGATAGCTTTTTTTTGTGGTCTTTGATTAAGGATGCTCTAGACTCTGGAACCAAGGATAGCCTAGTAAAACAGATGTTAGATCATACTAGGGAAATTATGGATGACATAAGAAGTCATGCCTCTGAAGAACCAGCAGCCTATCAACAACTTAATAAAGAATTGCAATCATTAAATATAGCTGATGATGATGATGATTTAGATGAGGAAGAAGCTGAGGAGTTAGAGGAGGAAGCTGCTAAATATCATTCTGACTGGGAGCCTGCTCCTCCTGCTGCTCCCCCTCCTTTGTTGCCTAACCAGGTTTTCGTGGCAGAATTGAAAGAGGAAGTAGCTAACCTTCGAGAACAGCTACAATTAGAAAAAGAAAAACAGAAATTAAGAAGAGAATTAGAGCAAGTTAAAAGAGGAGCATTTAATCCATCCATTATACATGTTTCATCCCTTAATCCTGCTCGTCCCATTCTCGATTGTTCTCCTTTAGAGAATGTTATTAGAAAGGCAGTAGAGTCAGGAGAAGAAGGCGCTCAAGATTTTTCTTTAGCATGCCCTGTCACTGAATTTATAGACAATAATGGCCAGGCTATGAGACAGCATGTTCAGTTTAACTTTAAGGAAATCAAGGAATTGAAGCTAGCTGCTAGTCAGTATGGTCCTACTGCTCCTTTTACCATGTCAATTGTAGAAGCTTTGTCACAGAAGATCCTTACCCTGATGATTGGAAAACATTGGGTAAGGCATGCCTATCAGGAGGGGATTATTTGTTGTGGAAGGTAGAATTTTATGATCTTTGTAAAAAAAAAAAAACTCTTATGAATCAGCAAGCAGGAAACGTAGCATGGAATGCAGATATGTTAACAGGAGAAGGAAATTATACTGGAAATAATAATCATATAATTTATCCTGCTGCAGTTTATCAGCAAATTGCCACTGCAGCTCGGAGAGCGTGGACAACTCTTCCTTCCAAAGGGGAAGCAATAGGAGAAAATTTAACAAAAATTATTCAAGGACCTAATGAGCCCTATGCTGAGTTTGTAGACCGCTTATTAAAAACTACAGACAAAATATTTGGGGATACTGGTGCTGGTATAGACTTTATGAAACAATTAGCTTTTGAAAATGCTAACACTGCCTATAAGGCTGCTATCCGGAGATAACTGGAAAATGTTGAAAGGATTTCAACTCGAGTATAACCTGCTCAAAGAAGGCATTACAGAAAATTTTGCAGAAAACATCCAACCCTGGGGGTCCCCAGCACTCAGACCGGTCTGGTGAGTATCTGAGCTCTCTCTTTTCTCCTTTTAAATTTAGTTTTAAAGCGCATAGCCTTCTTGGGCCCTCTGTTTCTGTCATACTCATATGTCTAAATGTTATTGGGCCCTCTGTTTCTGTCATACTCGTGTGTCTTAAGTGTTATTGGGCCCTGTGTTTCTGTCATATTTGTGTGTCTGTGTGTTAATTGTTTCCCTATGGACGGACGCTTCTCCCTGACTTAATAACATGGGACAGTTCCTTCCCCCTCTTTAGGACAGAAATCAAGGACATCACTCAGTAAAATGGAGTATCTATTATCAAGGACAAATAAATCACTTTCTGTTCCTCTGAATGGCTATCAGAGGGCACCCTTCATTCAAATATTATATTAAAGGTTAAAAAGAGTGTTTTCTGTCCTAGGAATGGACATCCAAACCATATCCCATACATCATGACCTAGAGAAATTTAATTTAAAAACCTCTCCCTTAGATGAGAGTCTTCCTCCCCTCCCCCTCTTTCACTCCCTTTTTCACAGGTGCTGGCAGCCACAGCCAAAAGAGACATCAAGCCCACCGCTGAAGCTTCGGTCCCAATTCTTGTATGGGGGCAGGGAATTGGGAGTGGGGGTTACATCTCAAGTCAGTAGATGGTTTACAAAATTTGTCTGTTACAAAGACCGGAGGCCCCCATGGCTGAGTATTTCTAGAAGGTCCTGCAGGTGTGAGAACTCCCCAGAAGATAAGTAGGGGGGAATTTACTGCCAAGCAAACAAACATAGACTACAGAGTTGGAGGTCAACACATTCGTTAGCTAGTTCCTTATCTGAGTCAGGCCTGGGCTTAATGACTGTCTGTTCTATAATGGCAGTACTGTCATCTGGCTATTAAATGATGTCTTCTGAGTAAAAAGAAAAAACTTTAACTTGGTTTACAACAGTAATTAAGGGAACTAATAAACTCAAAAATTTCCAGGAGGCTTATTTCAGCAATGCAATTGCAACTTGTTTCAACATACAGAGGTGGCTGTGCCTGAGTCAGCCGAGCAAACAGTGTTGCAGAGACTGAATGTAGCGTGTTAATTGATTTCTTTTTTTTTGGTTCTTCAGTGTATAACAAAAATTAAATTATATTTATATTTAATTATATTATATTTATATTATATTTAATTATATTTAAATTTACAATTACAGTTGGGTCCCCAAGAAAGGAAACAATCAGAGATACAGCCCATCTTGAGTCCCAAAGGTGGCCTCAAACAAAATTATGAAAAGTACCCTAAAAGAAAATTATTTTAAGTTTTGTACGTGTCTGCCCTCCCTATCCTTTTGTACTTGAGCCCAGGTGGGTCAATCACCAAATGAAATTTACTCTTAGTTGTACCTGGTATATTATCACCAATTGTATTAATTCTAAAAAGGACACAGCTACAGATTACTCCTCCAATGTAGTCTTATTGTCATGTGTTCTCCTTACTTAATTATGCCAATCAGAATGACTGAGTCCTGGTACTCCAGCTTCCGGAGCTCAAGTGTTCCAACAGCTCAACAGAATGCTGACGCAGAAAAGAAAATTCAGTAAAATGACTGCTTGTAGAAATCCTTGCTGCAACCATCATTGCCTCTTACACCACGGCATCAGTATCCCTGGCACAATCAATGAAGACAGCTGATCATGTTAATGGACTGATTAAAATTTTTCTCAAGCTTTTTTTTTATCACAGATAGATATTGAAAAAAAAACTGTCAGTCAGGTTAGATGCTCTAGAGGATGCTGTTATGTATTTAGAAAGACATGTTGCCAATCTGGCGGTTCAAATGCAATTGTTCTGTCATGTAAATTCTCAATTCATATGTATTACTTCTTTATCCTACAATGGGACTGCTACTGAATAGTGAAAGGTTAAAAATCATATTTGGGGTATTTAAAACCATAATAATCTTAACATAGATTTACAAGGTTTACAAAAGAAAATATCTGTTAATTCTTATAGTCATTTGTCTTTTGATGCTGCCCAAGCCGCAAGTGATTTTTTAACTACTCTGCACTCTATACTTCCTGATTGGGGATCCTTTACAGCTTGGATCAAATACATAATTATCTTAGGAATAAGTATCTTATTGTTACTCTGCCTTTTGCTGTGTCTCATGCGTTTTTTTTTGCAGCGTATTCTACGGATTCAAACGGTTCGTGGTATCCATCTTCGCACCCGCCCATGGCTCCCACAGACTTTATCTTAAATTTGGCTCATGATGAACGTCCAGCTAGATTCCAGGATTTCATGACATGGTCATTTGGTAGATGTCAGGCAAAGCACTGCAAAGGGGTAACTTATCCTGGAACCCCTGAGAGGTATACTTGGTCTGCACAGAGGTTGGTACCAAAATCATTTTCTGTTGCCCTTCCTCTCCTCTGCAAAAGGTACCAAGGGCATTCATTTAGAGGGGCCAAGTCACTACTCTCCTACCTGTGATGTCTGTCATGAAGACGTTCTTTAAAAAACATAAAAGGGGGAGCTGTGGAGAGCCGGGTGCAGTCTTGGTTATTTGACCTTGCTTTGTGCACAAAATACTTGGCTGACAGCCTAAGGCTTTAAGGGAGTTTGCTGAGACAAAGATTGTAATATTTCCCAGCTTGATGAGAAAGTTTGTCAAGGAAAGGGTGTTTAGCCACAACAAATATTATTGATAGACATTTTATCTGAGTTTCCCTCTCTGTGCAGCTGTGTAACTGGGACAAGTTCTCTGCTCTCAGGAGCTTCGTTGTTTTGCTTACTAGTATATAAGCTGAGACTTCTGCAATAAACTTTGAGCCTTGATCAGCATTTGTCTTGGCTCCATTCTTTGTGTCCTTGTCCTAGGATCATTCCAGCCCCCTCTCTCAGGGTCCGTTCGAAGTCGTGCCGCGGGTCGGCACAGGAAAGCCAATGGCTTGAGAAGGTGTCTGGGGAGACATGAATGCTTACAGGATCAAGCCTCTCAGGGAAAGCTCTCATGCTCTGCACAGCAGGAGGCAGGGAGGTGCTGCAAACACATGGCTTTCATTGCAAGCAGACAGCAACATGTACTTCATCAGGGTGGGTCCCCAACATTCATTCTTCCTGCTATGGCAAGCTAATTCCCGTAATACTCCCTTTAAGAATAACTGAAGGGGGGCTGGAGAGACGGCTTGGTGGTTAAGGCATCTGCCTGCTACGCCTAAGAATGTTGGGCCCTGCCCGGTGTGAGGCCTAGTGGTTCTAAACCCAGCCAGAGTTTACCTGTACTTGGCTTCTTGTGAGGCCTAGTTGAACTTCCGGAGTCTGAGTAGAGTTTTGCGACCTGTCCTTGGAGTGACTCAGCACCTAAGCTGAAACTGCCTGCGCCCAGCTACTGCTGACGTAGTGAAATACTATTGGCCCTTACACCTTTATCTCATCCTTTTTCCCACCCTCTCTCAAAATATATAAATACCTTCCCATGACAATAAATGGAGAGATTTCCGCCCTAGACCGTCTCCCGGCTCAATGTGGTTTTCTTTTCCCCGGTGGCTTGGGGAGGTTTTTTGAGTTGCCGACAGCTGCCTTCCCGCTCAGCCTCGAGAGAGCGGCTGGCCCGGCTCTCTCTTTTCCGCTCTACCTGCCGGTGGTGAAGGGAACCGGCACACAATCTGGAACACCTGTTCAATTCTGCAGGTCCCACATTTAGCCAGACGTAAAGTGATTCAGGGCGCAATGCCACACTTGTCCACAAGGGGGTGCACACATCTGGAGTTAATTCACAGCGGCTGAGAGGCTACTGGTGCAGCCATTTTTTTTTGTTTGGTTGGTTTTTCAAGGTAGGGTCTCACTCTAGCTCAGGCTGACCTGGATTTCACTATGTCATCTCAGGGTGGCCTTGAACTCATGGCAATCCTCCTACTATGCCTCCTGAGTGCTGGAATTAAAAGCGTGTGCCACCATTCCTGGATGTCATGCCTATTCTCTCTCTCTCTCTCTCTGCTCTCTCTGCCTCAAAAAAAAAAGTAACTAAAGGGGCCAGGATATGGTGGCGCACACCTTTAATCCCAGCAATAGGGAGGGCAGAGGTACGAGGATGGCTGTGAGTTTGAGACCATCCTGGTACTACAGAGTGAGTGCCAGGTCAGCCTGGGCTAGAATAAGACCCTAACTCAAAACCAAACAACCCACAACAAAACAAGAATAATTAAGGGATGGGAAGAGACATGAAGGGAGAACAATATTCAAACATGCCCTTGCCCCTTCTAACACCAGTTGGAAAATTGAGCAAATCCATGTTTATGTCAAAACAAAACATCAACAACAACAACAAAAAGTTTAGGACTACTGAGGCAGTTTAGGATGAACGAGTCCCCAAAAGTGAAAAGCAGGAATGTGCTCAAGCCTGCGCTAGCAGTCCCCATGTTACTACAGACCAGAGAAGTTTTCTGCTTAGCTCGTGCCTACAGGAGCTCTCCAGATCATGAACATCCTGAGGCCCTCCCTGTACCCCTTTCCTAGAATTGCGATTCCAGGAGGGCTTACATTTGGTAGTGGCATTGTGGATACTCAGCCCCAAAACTTGACATCATGGCAGGTGAGCTCAGCCCCCATTCCAAATCCATCAGTGACCCAAATATGGGCCACAGGACAGGTTTTACCCCCTAAACCTTCCATATGGCAGGACCTCTCCATACTTTGTCCACGTTCCTTCTCATAATCAAATAAAATCTCTAACCCTCACCTTATGACCTTTGAACTTCATTTTTAAAAAATTTTTTATTTTTTATTATTTTTTTATTATTTTATTTTTTTTGTTTTTCGAGGTATTTCAGAGGGACAGAGTCTCAGGGTGGCCTTGAACTCATGATCCTCCTACCTCTGCCTCCCGAGTGAGGATTAGAGGCGGCAGGCTAAATTTTTTATTTTTATTTATTTAAGATAGAGGCAGAGAGTGAGAGAGAGAGAGGCAGATAGTGAGAGAGAAAGAATGGGTGTGCCAGGGCACCCAGCGACTGCAAACGAACTCCAGATGCATGTGCCATTCTATGCATCTGGCTTACGTGGGTCCTCGGGAATCGAGACTCAACCCGGGGTCCTTAAGCTTCACAGGCAAGTGCTTAACCACCAAGCCATCTCTCCAGGACCCGAATTTCACTTCTTTAAATTCCTAAGACAAGAATCTGGGGATGCCACAAATTCATAGGTGCAAAAGCACTCATCAGATACAAACAGCTTCCACATTCTATTGCCATACTCAGATGGGTACACACACACAACATGACAATATGCACACACATATCAACACTGTGAATTCTCAGACTCGTGTTTACCTTTCAATTTCTCACACACAATCACTGGGAGGAAGCCACTAATGCTGGGTTTTATCCCGAGTTGAGGCCCCTAGAATAGAGTGGAACTACTAACCCTGCTGAGAGTGACAGTGTGAAGCCATATCTTAGCGCTGTCACTGCTCACAATTCCACCAAAGTCCAAGCAGGTAAACCAATCAGGTTACCGGGTGGACTTGCAGAGCACAAGCGGGGTGTGATTTACAGGAGAGTGTGGGTGACCCCAAAACAGCTGCATTACTGCAGGGTCTACCCCATCAGGGATGATAGGAAAAACAGACCACGCCTCTACTTAGCAGCCCAGGCAGGCAGGAAGGAGGAATGGCTACAATTCCAGGGAAGGGGCCTGTGACCCTCCCCCTCCTTTTACCAGCAGTGTCAATAACAGCTCCATTACCAATTCCATAGACCTGGTTATCTATCACTGCATGGCTCTGCTCCACTACTTTTTTTTTTTTTGAGATAGGGCTTCACTCTAGTTCAAAGTGACCTGGAACTCACTATGTAGTCTCAGGGTGGCCTCAAACTCGCAGTGATCTTCCTACCTCCCACTCCTGAATGCTGGGATTAAAGGCGTGCACCACCACGCCTGGCTTCGATTAGTTTTTTTTTTTTTTTTAATCTATTTATTTATTCAGCAGAGAAAGAGAGAGAATAGGTGCGCCAGGGCCTCCAGGCACTGCAAACCAACTCCAGATGCATGCTCCCCCTTGTGCAGCTGGTGAACATGGGTTCTGCTGAAGAATTTGGGGCGTTCTCCTGAGGCCCCCACCTGACTCTCCTCAATATCTTTCCATTCTCCTAACGCAGACTCACTAATTCCATTCAGCTGTATTAAGAATCCCGGCTGCATCTGAGTGGAAGGCCTCCAGACAGCAAAGCTGGGGACACTGAGATGTGTTCCCACAGCCAGTGACATTTTCAATGTAAGTCACATTTTGGCATTAGCCATCTGATCTGTTGCTAAGCCAAGGCAATTTAGTTTATGGTACTGGCATAGATCTGAGAAGAGGTCAATCAGGCATTCACCCTAACCTGGGCATGATAACAATATCAGAACCTGAGCAGACCTTTGAGAAAACTCTTAAGCAACCCAAGGATTCCTGCTTCCTAATATCCATCAGTGCAAAACAATTTCCTCCACTCAGCACCATTTCACGTTTGAAAATCTTTTTTTTTCCATGTAGGGTTTCACTCCAACTCAGGCTGACCTGGAATTCACTCTGTATTCTCAGGGAGGCCATTAACTCACCATGATCCTCCTACCTCTGCCTCCCAAGTGCTGGGATTAAAGGCATGTGCCACCATGCCAGGCCTTAAAATCATTTTAAAATGACCCAGTCAGATGCACAAGGGGGCACATGCATCTGGAGTTCATCTGCAGTGGCTGGAGGCCTTGGGGCTCCCAATCTCTGTCTCTTCCTCTCTGTGCCTGTTTCTCTCTTCAAATAAAATAAATAAATAAATAAATTTTTTTAAAAAGCCCCAAGGGTTGCGCTGAAGACATGGATTAGTGGTTAAGGTGCTTGCCTGCAAAGGCAAAGGAGCCTGGTTTGATTCCCCAGGAGCAATGCCCATGCATCTAGAGTCTGTTTGCAGTGGCTGGAAGCCCAGGTGTGCCCATTTCTCTCTTTCTCTGTCTCTCTCTCTCTCTTCCTCTTTCTCCCCCTCAACTAAATAAATATAAATGCCCCCAGGGTTTTTCCTTAAACCCGGTGGCATAGATGTACAGATAGGGCCTCCTTGGACCTTTGTCATCAGCCTTGACCTTGAGCGCACACGTACTGTTCTCTGACTGACTTAAATATTGTTTCCTGTATGAGATGGGCCTTCACTTTTGAGAGTAAGTCATTATAGTAAACCAGGAGCCGCATCCTTTGCTTGTCTACGCATGTCCACATTCTCAGAACTCACTCTAAGGAGAGAAGGTAAAACTCACCGACCGGCTGAGGCGGCGTGAAGACGAGGTGCATGTGTCTTGGCCCTGGCCAGGCCTGGAACCCGCTTTTTACAGTCTCTAACACCAGGGTGGGGCTCCAAATCCCTGCATGCCTGAGTTAAACCACCTGGCTCACCCTCGCCCCTCAACACACCTGTGCTCCTCTCATGAGCTTGTGTCTGCAGCCCAGGTCAGCAGTGGGAAACACCTGTGTGAAGCACAACCCCGCCACTGCCAGAAACCAGTCCTTTGACCACCCAGGGCGGGGGCGGAGCCTTAACCTCAGAACACCTACACCTGCCACACACCCATCCACAAGGCTTACATATCCTCAGCGTCTCCTACAAGGTCGTTTCTCTCCCTTCTCACCTGTAGACACCAACCAAAGTGGGTGGCATTTGTGGAGTGTAGCGAGGAGATGGAGAGGCACTGGGCACTCACATGACAGGAACTCCTTGAACTTTCTCTTCTCTCTTCTCTTTCTGCAGTTTTTTGCCAGGCCCTCCATGGTGGACTCTCCAGCCACGTGGGTGCCTTTCCTATTTTGTGTACTTTCCTCAATAAGTGTAATAATTTAATTATAAAAACCTTATGCTGGGCGTGGTGGTGAAAGCCTTTAATCCCAGCACTCAGGGGAGACAAAGGTAGGAGGATAATGGTGAGGTCAAGGCCACCCTGAGACTACAGAGTGAATTCCAGGACAGCCTGAGCTAGAGTGAAACCCTACCTCGAAAAAAACAAAATATATATTCCGTGCTGGAGAAATGGCTTAGTGGTTAATGCACTTGCCTGCAAAACCCAAGGACCCAAGTTGGATTCCCCAGGACCCAAGTAAGTGAGACGCACACGGTGGCACATACGTCTGGCATTCATTTGCAGTGGCTGGAGGCCCTGGCATGCCCATTCTTGCTCTCTCCCCCTCTCTGTCTCAAATAAATAAATAATTGAATAAATAAAAGAAAACAACATTTTTACTGAAATCCAATAAAGAAATACTAAATAAGCTGGGTGTGGTGGCGCACAGCTTGCATCCCAGCACTCAGGAGGCAAAGGTAGGAGGATCGCTATGAGTTCAAGGCCACCCTGAGATTAGAGTTAATTTCAGGTCAGCCTGGACTACAGTGACACCCCTCAGGAAAAAAAAAAAAAAAAAAAAAAAATGTGTGGAGGGATGGCTTTGAAGACGCTTGCCTGCAAAGCCAAAGGACCCAGGTTCAATTTCACATTACCCACATAAGCCAGATGCACAAGGGGGCGCACGTGTCTGGAGTTCATTTGTACTGGCTGGGGGCCCCGGTGTGCCTGTTCTGTCTCTCTCTCTCTCTCTCTCTTAAATAAATAAATAAATAAATAAATAAACACACTTAAAAAAACTAGCCACATAGAAACCCAAATCAAAACTTATACATGAGCTGGGGGGATGGCTTAGTGGTTAAGGTGCTTGCCTGCAATGCCAAAGGATCTAGGTTCGATTCCCCAGGAACCATGTAAGCCAGCTGCACAGGATGGCACATCCTTCTGCAGTCAGTTTTCAGTGGCTGAAGGTCCTGGCATGAACATGCTCTCTTTCGCCTCCTCTCTCTCTCTTTGTTACTTTCTCTCTCTCTTAAATAAATGAAATAATTTTTTTAAAAAATTATACATGGAAGTTGTAAAAGTTACAGAAGAAAACTCACATGGCCTTGTGGCCCAATAAGTGATGGGGAGGATGCAGGCACAGAAACACACTGGGAAGATGACCCGTGGGCACTGGGGCTCTGCTGGCATAGGCTGAGAAAACACAGCAGTGGGAACATGGCCTGGAGCACAGCTCTCCCTACTAAATCGAGACAGAGCAAGGGACTGCTGACATCTGGACCTCATGGCTAGGAGAGAGCACATTTCTATTCTTTATTTTATTTTATTTATTTTTTGTTTATTTATTTATTTATTTTTGAGTCTTCGAGGTATGGTCTGTCTCACAGTAGCCCAGGCTGACCCGGAATTCACTGTGTCACCTCAGGGTGGCCTTGAACTCACGGCTCTCCTCCTGCCTCTGCCTCCTGAGTGCTGGGATTAGAGATGTGCACCACCATGCCCGGCAGCACATTTCTATTAGAAGAGATGAGGATGGTGGTACTTTGTTACAGCAGTGCTAGGGAAAGGACAGGCAGATCAGCAGGTCTGCTCTGCCCAACTGTCCTTTCCTGACCAGAGGGGCCTAAGTCTACCACATGAGAGCAGCATTTAGGAGCAGAGCCCATCTGCCACTCTCTCTCAAATACATAAATAAATAAAATTTAAAAAAAGAAAATGAAAAGTTTTTAAAAAATATTTGTTTATTTATTAGCAACAGGCAGAGAGAGAAGAGAGAGAGAGAGAGAGAGAGAGAGAGAGAGAGAGAGAGAGAGAATGGGTGTACCAGGGCCTCCAGTCACAGCAAACGAACTCCAGATGCATGCACCACTTTGTACAACTGGCTTACATGGGTACTGGGGAATTGAGTCTCGAACTGGGGCCCTTAGGCTTCACAGACAAGCGATTAACCACTAAGCCATCTCTCCATCCCCAAAAGTTTTTGTTTTTGTTTTTAAAGCTCACACAAAAAGGCTGTCTTGGGCACAACATAGTGTGTGCTTCATGCATTATTCCCCAGGCAACACTTCACTAAGATGGGGGACCCCAAAAGCCTGCTGCCAGTTCCTCCTTCCATCCAAAGCCTAGGGATTGCCAGGGGCATAATTCATTTATCAAACTGACTGCGTGACCCACACAGCAACAGGCTACCTTCATTTATGACCTAGAGCAATGGTTCTTACACTTACTTTTATTTATTTATTCATTTGACAGAGAAAGAGGGAGAGGCAGAGAGAGAGAGAGAGAGAGAGAGAGAGAGAGAGAGAGAGAGAGAATGGGCCTGCAAGGGCCTCCAGCCAATGTAAACGAACTCCAGATACATGTGCCCCCTTGTGCAGCTGGCTAACATGGGTCCTGGGGCAGCAAACCTGGGTCATTTGGCTTTGCAGGCAAAGGCTTTAACTGCTATGACATTCCTCCAGCCCTGCTTCTTATGCTTTTTATAGTTGTGACCCTCACCCACCCTCAACCAAATGTTTTCCCAGCTCCATTGATTTAGTTATGATCATCACTCTTGATCATATCACAGATCCGATCACAGATAACATGGAAAGGTTGCAGGTATTCCTAATGGGGAGAGAGTGAGAGCCTGCTTCAGGTGCTTTCCGGGGGCCTCGTTATTGTTTTCACACTGAGAGTCCCTGGATCTTGCTGGTATCTGCTTTCAGCTGGACCTTGCCTTCGCACTAGGTGAGAGAAACTTCGTTTTACAGATAAATTGTCAGATTGATTGGCTGGAAATACACTGCTTAATCAGGATCAGGTGCTAGACTGAATCTTGTTTTGAAATGAAACAATATCTTAAAATTCACCGCATCAGTTAGAAATTTAAAGCCTGCTGGGTGTGGTGGAGCACGCCTTGAATCCCAGGTCTCGGGAGGCAGAGCTAGAAGAATCTCTGCATGTTCGAGGCCACCCTGAGACTACAGAGTGGATTCCAGGTCAGCCTGGTCCAGAGTGAGACCCTACCTCGAAAAACCAAAAAAATAAAAATAAATAAATCAAAAAAATCTTAATAAAAGAAGAAGAAGAGGTTTAAAGCCTGCAGTAACTGGGGTGCATGAAATACGAGAGAACGGGCTATGCGGAGTGTGTTTCCATAGGAATAACACACCCCAACTGGGACGATGTATGTAAGGCTGAGGAAGGAAGATCACCAGGAGTTCAAAGTCAGCTGGAATAGAGTGAGACCCTGCTTCAAAACAAACAAACAAACAAACAAACAAAAAATTGTTACAGGAGGCCCCATAAGGTGGCACACAGCTTGAATCCCAGCACTCAGGAAGCTGAGGTGGGAGGATCACTGTGAGTTCAAGGCCAGCCTGATAAAAGAGTGAATTCCAGGGCAGCCTGGGCTAGAGCAAGACTCTACCTTGAAACCCCCCCTCCCAAAAAAGGCTGGAGGGATGGCTTAGCGGTTAAGGTGTTTGCCTGCGAAGCCTAAGGACCCTGGTTCAATTCTCCACATAAGCCACATGCGCAAGGTGGTGAACACGTCTGGAGTTTGTATGCAGAGGCTAGAGGCTCTGGCCCACCCATTCTCACTCCCCCCCTCTCTTTCTGTCTCTCTGTCTCTAATGAAAAAATGAATAAATAAATAAAATAAAAAAAAATGTTAGAGGAGATTTGAGTTCATTTACATTACTGGATCATCACTGTCACTGAAGATGAGAATCAATCAACTTTCCTTAAGCACACAGGGATGTCTGTGCAGGGTGCTTGACAGAGAGGCAGGACTCCAACACTGACGTGGAGCAGCAGTGTTTATTTGTCAATGCTGACATGGGACCACGACATTCCTATCCAAAGATTGAACCCCAATCACAGTGGAAATTTTATTTAATTTTTATTTATTTCTTAATTTTATTTTTTGGTTTTTTGAGATAGGGGATGACCTGGAATTTACTATGTCATCTCAGGGTGGCCTCGAACTCATGGCAATCCTCCCACCTCTGCCTCCCGAGTGCTGGGATTCAAGGCGAGCGCCACCACGCCCAGCTTATTTAGTATTTCTTTATTGGATTTCAGTAGAAATTTTGTAAGGACACATCCTATGTTGGCACCATCATTTCCCTATGCCTGCCACCATCCCACGGAGTGTCTATCCCTGTGGCACGGTGGGTATTCACCATGGGTTAAGGGGTATGAGTGTGGGAGCAGCAGTCTGTCAGTGGGGGGAGTCGAGGCCTCTGCCTATTGCTGCATACCCTCTGACTCTTCCCCCTTCTCTTCCACACAATTCCCTGGGCATCAGTGGCCGTGTGTTAAGTCTGTTCTAATAGTGAGTTCTTAGCAGCTCTAGAAACCTGCTTCAACACGTTTTCTGTATCTCCCCATCACACTGGTGCAGGTTTTCAAACTCTCCCTGCAAGCTAGCAGCACTGTGGCTCATCTCATCCATTCCTATGTGCTCCACGTGGGCCCTATGTTGGTTTGTCCAGGTGGGGTCTCACCTTAGCTCAGGCTGTCCTGGAATTCACTCTGTAGTCTCAGGATGGTCTTAAACTCACAGCAATCCTCCTATATCTAGCTCCTGAGTGCTGGGATGAAAGGTGTGCACCACCATGCCGGGCTTTTGGCTCATCTTTTGATAGGGTTCAGGTATCTTTTCTGGAATTGTTGATCAATTTTGGTAGTCCTTGGATCTCACTGCCTCTGTACAGGACAAACAGACTTTCAACCACAATCTGCATTGGTGGTTCGGTTTGTGGATCCCAGAAGGCGGCGGGATATTACGTTTATAGCCACTATCATTTTTTTTGTACCTTTCATCCCCTTTTCTCTCACTTACGTGGCAGCATACTATTGAGGTACTTCGTGAAATTCCCAAACTAAGCTGGGCATGGTGTTGCATTCCTTTAAATCCCAGCACTCGGGAGGCAGACATAGGAGGATCACTGTGAGTTCAAGGCCACCCTGAGACTACATAGTGACTTCCAGGTCAGCCTGGGATAGAGCAAGACACTACCTCAAAAAAGAGAGGGGGAGCTAGTGGGATGGCTAGTGGTTAAGGCGTATGCCTGCAAAGCTAAAAGACTCCGGTTTGATTCCCCAGGACCCACGTAAGCCAGATGCACAAGGGGGCGCATGCATCTGGTGTTTGTTGCAGTGGCTGCAGGCCCTGGGGCGCCCATTCTCTTTCTCTCTCCCTCTCTGTGTCTCTCTAAATAAATAAATAAATAAATAAATAAATAAATAAATAAATAAATAAATAAAAATTATTTTTAAATCCAAACTACCAGGCTCATTCCAGGCTGAGGTCACGACATACACAGTTTTCTTCCCTTTGTTCTGGGATGGACTTGTTCTCAATGTGTTTTCAGAAAAAGTGGGAACAACTTCTGAGATTACGAATCTCAGAGTTAACCCTTTCTAGTGTCTTAGAACAGTAAGTGACAGATACCATCCTTTTTTTTTTTTAGTTTTTCGATGTAGGGTCTCACTGTAGCTCAGGCTGACCTGGAATTCACTCTGTAGTCTCTGTGTGACCTCAAACTCGTGGTGATCCTCCTACCTGTCTCCCAAGTGCTGGGATTAAAGGCGTGCCCCACCGGGCGCGACCCTTTAAAAAATTTTTTTTACTATTATTTATTTATTTGACAGAGAAAGAGGGAAAGAGAGGGAGAGAGAATGAACACACCAGATCTCCAGCCACTGCAAATGAACACCAGATGCATGCACTCCCTTGTGCAGCTGGCTAACGTGGGTCCTGGGGGAATCACACCAGTTTCCTATGGATTTGCAGTCCAACGCCTTAACTTCTCTCCTGGCCCGTTGACCCTATTTAAACGATAGAGAGTTTCCATGACCATGATCACAGGATCCCATTCTAGCAAATCTCCAGTCAAGTTGTAAGCCCAAAACATGTGTGTGTGAAAGAGAGAAAATACACAAGGGGGGGGGCATGTGTCTGGAGTTCGTCTGCAGCAGCTGGAAACTCTGGTGCCCCATTTTCTCTCTCTCTGACTCCTTCTGTCTCTCCTATAAATAATAAAAACTAATGAGATCATAATAATAAAATAAATAAAATGTATTTAGAGTGGTGCTCACGCCTTTCATCCCAGCAGCACTGGGGAGGGAGGCAGAGAGGGAGGAGGGTTGTGGCTGTGAGGTCGAGGCCAGCCTGAGATGACAGAGTGAATTCCAGCTCAGCCTGGGCTAGAGCCAGACCCTACCTCTAAAACAACAACAAAAAAAAAAAACCAAAGAAATAAATGTAACATCTACCGTAAGTATGGTGTCATGTAGCCAACAGCAGGAGGAGGTGTGTAGTGTGATATATATGTATATGATTATGTATTATACATAATATATACATATATATATATATATATAAATTCATATATCAACATATATCAACTTATATGTAAATTTATATATGAATATATATTTAAGCTTATACATATATTATACACATAAGTTTATATGATATATATTTACATATATATTATGTACAATATATTGTTTTTAGTGTTATATATTATTATATATTATATATACTACATAATATATACATATACAAATATATATAGACTTATATGTAAATATGTAACTTATGTATATGTCATAATAGGATTAGGGTCAAGGTTATATGTAAATTTATATACATAAATACATATATATATACAATTTTTTTTTTTGGTTTTCGAGGTAGGGTCTGGATCTAGCCCAGGCTGACCCAGAAATCACTCTGGCATCTCAGGGTGGCCTTGAACTCACGGCTATGACCCTTCCACCTCTGCCTGCCCATTGCTGAGGGTGTGAAGTGTTTGAGTGCCACCATGCCCAAGTGATGATTGCTATTATTATTATTGTTTGCTTTTCCTTATTATCATTATTTTTACTAATACTATTATTATTTGGTTTTCAACATTATTGCTATTATTTGGTTTTAATTATTGTTATTTCTTTTCATTATCATTATAGTATTATTTTACCATTACTATTACTATTATCACTTGGCTTTCCTAACTACTACTACCACTACCACTACTACTCTTTTCTTTTTCTTTTTATTATCATTAGGATTATTAGGTTTTCCTTATTATTACTATTGCTATTACAATTATTTGGTTTTCATTGTTATAACTATTATTAATATTATTATTAGTTGGTTTTCCTTATTACTAATACTACTACTACTATTATCTCATTCTTATTACCAATATTATTACTATTATTAGGTTTTCTTTATTACTATTAATAATAATAATTATCATTTTTTCCCCGAGGTGGGGTGTGGCTGCAGCAGCGCAGGCTGACTTGGAACTCAGGCCGACATCCTCGTCCTCCTGTCCCCCTGACCTCCATTCTGTTCTGGGTCCAGCGGCATCCAGGTCCAGGTCTAGGCGCAGCTCGGGCGTCACCCTCGGTGCCGGTGGCTTTGTGCATTTGGGATTGGGGGGCAGTGGGTTGGGGCTGATGGGGATTCAAAAGTAAAATAAAGTAATAAAATAATGAATAATAAAATAATGAATTATAAAACAAAATAATATACTAAAATTAAAAAGTTAAATAAGCCGGGCGTGGTGGCGCACGCCTTTAATCCCAGCACTCGGGAGGCAGAGGTAGGAGGATTGCCGAGAGTTCAAGGCCACCCTGAGACTACATAGTTAATTCCAGGTCAGCCTGGACGAGAGTGAGACCCTACCTCGCAAAACCAAAAAAAAAAAAAAAAAAAGTTAAATAAAATGACATATTAATAATAAATAATAAAATTAATTTAAAAAGAAAAAAGGAAAAATTGCAGACGATTTTCTTAGAAGGAGGAGGAGGGTGGTGGGCATGAGTTTGAGGCCAGCCTGAGAGGACAGAGTAGGTCCTGGGTCAGACTGGCCTAGAGCCACACCCTACCTCAATGGTAATCATAATAATGATAATGTTCA